>JBBPDA010000030.1:12253701-12271076 GCA_037974385.1 Arnoldichthys spilopterus
ATATAAACAAAAAAGGGGCAATTGTTAATTTGTTCATTTTAATTGTATTTTACAGTACAGTATGAATATTATTTTCTAAAATATTTTTGTATCTTTGGAGTGATGGTGCTGAAGGCAAGTCAAACACTGCACATTTCTGTCTGGGAAAAGAACTGAATGTTTTTCCCCCCATAATTAACAATATTGCTCTAAATATCGTATTTCACAGTATTGAAAAGTACACAGTTATAAATGTTTGTTAGGAAGGGTGTTTACTTTAATCTGAAGGGTAGAAAGAAAATCTGACCTATGTTACACTAGATAACTGCCTCACAGATGGTGGAGGTTCTCTGGCACACTGACACTCTTAGTTTAAGCATTAATCAAAAGGTCCTAACATATCTGAAAGGGTGAAAGTGACTTATTTGTCATTGTAAACAAATTTCATCACACACAAAGTGTACCACAAAATGGGCAGCGGTGGCTTAGTGGTGAGGACCTTGCCCGTTTTAGTCCTGATCCGGTCACCACTGAGGTACTCAAGCAAGATACTGTCCCGCTACACTGCTCGACGGGCGCTGTTGATAGCTGCCCACTGCTCCACGCGTGATGGGTTAAATGCAAACGTCACATTTTGTTGTGGTACTTGTGCATGTTCACAATGACAAATACTCAATTTCACATTTACCCCATCTCAGGTGCACGCGGAGGTCAGCTATGAAAAGCATTCAGTGGGCAGTGTAGCAGGGCTATACCTCGCTCAAGGGCACCTCAGTGGTACCTGGGTCAAGACTTGACCTGTAGACTGTACTTTTTTTTGTTGGATGAATTCATTTTGAAACAAGTTGATCATTGTTATGGCATTTTATATGTGAAATATTTTTCATGATTTTAATGTGTAAATACAAACTTTTTCTCAAATTTTATTTTTTTTTTATCCTGAAGTCATCTCTCTGGTTTCTGGTAATTTTGGTTTTATTCACCAAATACAGGTGTGGTTCATTTTTACACAACTTTTAGCTGTTCTTTAACCAATAGTATTAACGAGCCTGTTTGTTACTGGGCCTTTAAAACATTAATATATGTAAATTATCTGTTTTAATTGCTTTCTAGTTCTAAAATCAGCCGTGACTCAATTTGTTGTGATGTGTAAACATAAACAATGCAATTTTGCTTTTGGAAAAAAAAAAAAGCCAGGATAAAATGTGGCCTGGGGTTCTAGCTGCATAGTGTCTACACAATTAACAGCGTTACACAATGACAGAGGAGGCATTTAGGTAAGAATTTCATTGTAGTTAATTAGAAATGTGGATGGGATGACTGTATTACCATCACTGTAATGTATTGCCTTTTGACTGGCAAACTCGTTTGGTTACAAAATATCCCGTCTACAAAATGTTTCCACACCAAGTCTTGTAGTTTTTGTTCAATTTGAGGCTGTTGGATCAAACAGCTAAATACCCAACCACACACTCCCATTGCACTTTACATCATTAGGCTTATACACACACAACATGTTTATGTTTAGAAGCAAAACACAAGCCTTGATTCTTTGGGAAAAATGTAAAATATTTAAAAGTTTATTAGTGAATAGGGAACTTGCCAGCTCATTTGCAGTATGCAATACTAAAATGTCACAAATGCCACTGGTACCATTTATTTTTCAGTCTCACTCAATAGTCTTTCCTTTTGCAACTGTACATCAGTGATCACTGATCCTTAGTTGCCAATCTAAATATGATTAAACTGGTTCTCGACCTGGTGCACAAGACAATAAAATGTTAGTCCCTTAACATCTTTGTTGGTCTAATATATTAGTTCTCGCTCATGCTTTGGCTTTGAGCTTTTCTTGCTTTTCTTTGTTTTTTCGTTTCTGTCTGTAGAATTCCCTGAAATGTAACCTCTTAGGATTCAGGCCATAGGCTCTCAGTCTCTGTCTGCTAAACTCTTGGCCTCCCATCTTCACCTTGAGAGAGGCAGAAAGCAGTCGTCCACCATGTGGCCTGTATCTCTTCTTCAGCCTTTCAGTCCTGGGCTGCTCTTTTTGGACCGCTCTGCTTACATCTTCAGCATCGGTCCGGTCTATTTTCTTCTTCTTTTTCTTAGGTACCAGGAACTCTGCATCATCCTCTTGTTCCTCCTTAAATGCGCTCTCTCTCGCTTCAGCTGCTATGTTGTCTGCCACATTGGCTGTTTCCTGATTAGATCCACTTATATCCACTTCCTCATTTTCCTCTTTCAGCTCTCTCTCCTCTTTTTCCATCTCGGCCTTTTTCATCCGATCCCTCCTTTTCTTACCCACTTTCACCTTAGCATCCAGCTGCCTATGTTCTTCATTCCTGCAAAAGAATGTTGCATTTAATATGATCTTTTCCTATAAATATGGTATAAATATATATGTATACAGTTAACACAAATAAAGGCAAAAAAGCCTTATTTATATATAAAAAGACCAATTTTCAGAACACTAAGCATTTACTCTTTAATTTACGGAAGCCCACATAAACCTCAATACTCACTCCGTGTACAAGGATGTAAAGACCTGTTTCTTCTTACTGGCATTTTGAGCTTTGATTTGATAATTTTTCACATCACAGAGCTCATCCCTCTCAGTCCTGCCACAAACAATCACACACAAGAAAATGAAATTATGGGTGGCTGGTGAGGTTCTTATTGTGGTAAGTTTCTTAAATTTCGTTGTATCCTGATACAATGACAATAAAAATCTCTTATCTTTTAACACAACGCATGAGAAAATGGTAAAGGTAAAGGTATCATCAGTATTTCTAAAGTACAGAACAACTGTTGGTATAATAAAGTCAGATTAAAAATGGTCTGCAAACTTTGTCTGACAGAAAGTTCTGGACATATGTGATAAAATGTTTTAGCCCAAACACTGTGAATTTCAGGTTAAAGGGGTCATAAAAATCAGCTATTGGTCAATTCAGATGTAAAGAAATCAGACTCAAAATCTGCCATAAAAAATAAGACTCTACTGATCTTTACTTAATTTACAACACAAAACATATGGTGTATCACGAAAATGTTGCTGTTACAACTACATCACAAAGAAACATTTCACTCTCCCTTTTATCAAACAAATTCACTCTGGAATGAACTGTCTAAACCACCGTCCCTTTAAAACACATGAAAACTTTTACCTGTACATGCAGGTCTTCTTCAATGAGCACCAGCGATTCAGCTCTTTCTCATCTGCTCCCAGGATCTGCAAAGAACACAAAAGGTCAACAAAGTACCACAATATGACCAGCTGCAGTTTCAGTAAGGCATTATACTACAATGTGCTCAGAGAGAAGATTAAGTCCTCAGGCGATGGTCAAAGTTATTCCCAGAGGAACAACAATACCAGCTCAGACACAATCACAGATCATCAACGCAAGATGGGCTCATCCAATTAAGCCCATGACACAATTCACCTAGTTAATGATCACATATGAGATTAATGGTAATCGAAGTTCACATTAAATATTTGCACGATTCACCTCATCAGTGGTCAGGCCAAAGTCATTTGGCACCACCGGTCTGTAGCGGAATCTGCAGGGAAGGTCATCTATAATATCCTCATAGTCCAGTTTGTAGAACTCATCTAGGTACTTCTCGAATGTCTTCTCCTCTAAAGTGCAGAAAAACAAACAAGCAAAATAACGAATCATGGATGTAAATTGTCCACAAGATGTTTAGGGCAAAGTTTCAACAACAGGACAGTCGATAGAGATGCCTGTAGTGCCTTCATGATCACATCATTTTTCCAGATATGCATACTGCATTATTAATCCAAGATGGGAAGCTTCAACTGTACTCTGATGAACTAATATCTGATCTACTAGTCTTCCATCTTTAATAAAAGGTCTCCTTTTTCATGGTTTGGTCTATTTTCACCACATATTACATAACAAATGAGCATGCTCTATTAATAACAGTCACAAATTATATTATATAAGTAAATTCTTTTGATATTTAGCTCTAAATGTTTTTTTAAAAATGTATACAATTAAGCAAATTCATATCACTTACGTGGGTCAAACACAGGTTTGCTTTTGGTGAGGATCTCAGCAAAGTGAGATTTTTTCCTCTTTTTGCCCATGAGAGGAGCATCATCTTTCGTCGTCTTCTTCCGCTGCTCTGTCAGCTTCTTTTTCTTTTTCTTAGATACTGGCTGCTGACTGGGATCATAGTCAGCATCCATCTGTCAAAGTAAGAGAAAGTAGACATGACTTAAAAACAAGTATGTATTCATTCATAACTGATAAAACAACCAAAATAACAAAGAAAGTATTTATAAGAAAACATGGTTTACGTTGCTCTTACAATGAAGTCAGGATCCTCACAGTTTGGCTGGTAGTGTTCCTCTTCGCCTCCATCCACTTCCTCGTTTGCATATCCATCCTCTTCCTCACCTGTCCATGTGTCCCAATTCCAGCGTTCTGGCAAAGAAAATGTGAAAGTGACTTTTTTCATTGTAAACACATTTAATTATACACAAAGTGCACCACAAAAGCAGGCAGCTATCAACAGTGCCTAGGGAGCAGTGTAGCAGGATGGTACCATGCTCAAGGGTACATCAGTGGTACCCAGGGGACTTGACTCTGCAACCTTCTGTTCACAAGGCCAAAGTCCTAACCACTAGTCCACCATTGTCCAATGTTCAAAGCCTGTAGTGTCATGCCCTGAATTTACAATACTGCAGGGTGTACATGCCTCCAGGTGAAAGTAATTAAGGACTTACCACCAAACTCTTCATCAGAATCAAACTGAGGCTTCTCCTCTTCATTCTCTCCATAGTACTCATCTCCAAAATATTTCTGCAGATGGAAGTCATTTTTAATAATTGACATTATAAAATGAAAACCAGGTTTAGAAATATCTCTGAAAGTGAGTAAATGTCAAATTAACAGCTATCAGGTAGACATTACACCTGGGGTGGAAGATCTCCCCAGAATATTATATTACAATTTAACACATATTTACAATCTGATTTACAATGCTAACTTTATTTTAAACAAACATTAAGTTATCTGCAGTCAATAGATAACCATTGAACAAGAGTCTTTTTGAGATACTCTGGACTCAAGTAGAAAAATTAGCACTAAAGTGTAAACTAAATTTGCCGATTAGCATATCCATCTATTAGACATGCAGTCTGTTAGTTTGGGAATTATAGTGTGGACTCCAGCAACTGTGATGGGGTGATGCCCCTATTTTGTTGATTCACCCATAATTAACAGTCCCACCTGCATCAGTTGGTCATGTTGTTTAGGATCAAAGTCTCCTTCCAAGTCAACCTCCCCAAAGGCCAACTCTTCGTTACCAGTTAGCTCCTGCAGTTTCTTCAGCTTGTCCATGATCTCTGCTCGCTTCAGGTTCTTTAACTCCTTCAGCTGCTGTTGTTTCTGTTCTTTCTCCTGTTCAACCAAACAGAGAAGGGTTTAACAGATCAGCCACGAGTCTTGGAACATTTATGTTGCGTCTTCTGGAGAAAAGAAATTATGACTTGTACAAATAAACTAAGGAAAATTCTGTGGCTTTTAAAGCAGGGTAATAAAAATGGCCTAATATACCAGCGCTTAGTAGATAAGACTGAACAGTTCTGAACAGCCTGTGAAGGATAAATAGGTTCTATTTGCATTATGTACAGTTTATAATCATATTAAACCAAAACTGCCAATTTATTTTTGGCACATTTAACCCAAAAGTGTCCTTGTTTAATGCAAACTGGACAGCCAAGTGTTACATTTTTACAAATTCAAATGAAAAAAGTGCTACATTTACATTTATTCATTTGGCTGATGCTTTTATCTAAAGTGACCTCAAATACACAGGAACAATCAAGCATTAGAGTTGCATAGGACAACACTGAAATGAGTGCTACTAAAGAAGTCCAACATATTTCACTTAGTCATAAATTACAGATGGCAAATGCTACAATAAATACTGATGGCAAGTGCTACAATAAAAACTATCTGGGTGACATTCTCTAGGCAGTAATCAGGTAGTAATAGTTTGTACGTGAGCGATAGACTTATGTGCTGAGGTAGAAGCGGAACAACTGAGTCTTGAGACGATCCTAAGTCTAAGTCTTGATCACACCTAAAGGATAGAGCATGGATAATACAGTGCTAGAAAATACCTTTTTCTTTCTCTCCTTCACTTCTTCCCTCTTTGTTTTCCTCCGGTCATCTTTGCTTCGGACTGAAGTGGCAATGTTGCGAGGATAGGTTTTGATCTATTGAACAAGGGTCAAAATGAGCAAAATAGTACCACCCCAAATGCAAAAAAATCATTTCCGTTAATAAGAACACGAAAAACTGTCGAATAATACATGCCTTTAGAGCACCAGGCTCCTCAAAGCGAAAGTTGTAGTGCCTCTCAAAGGCTTCTTGCTTCTTCAGGAATGATTCACCCTCTTCCTCAGAATCTTCCACATCCTCCTGCATGAGCTCGTCATAGGTAGGAATTCTAGATGCAGCCAAACAAAGAAATGTAATGCATGCTTCCAATAGTAATAATAACAATCTTCAATTGCCAGTGTGGCTGGCTCGGAGTCTGAGGTCTAGGGTTCAATAATAGATGTACTCCATTACACATAAGGAAAGGAAAAAAATTTTGTAAAAAAAAAAAAAAAATCTTATTTCAAGCACTAAAACACAAAAACATCTAAAGGGTTTTAATAGAAGTTGCCATATGAAAAAAACAGGCATGAATCTCTCTTATTCAGATGATACTATACAGCTCTCAAAACTCAGTTTACATAGTTTTAAATTTCAAATATAATTACATTCAGTGTCAAAGAACTGATTAAACAACTTAAGTTTAACTCCCATAGATATGTCCTAGTTTTTACTTTGTAAGGAATAGCAATTCTTTTCTCGGTTTTACTGCACTACATTATTCTCATGTACAAAACAACACATGGTTGTTACATGTTCTCATATCTATAAGCTAGTGAAATTTTTTTAAATGTTATTCAGCTGTCTGGATGCAGGTGACTGCCCCATCACAAAGCATGTTTAAATGAAAAGCTGAATCGAGCAGAACACTGTAAGGGTACATGTACTTAATACAGTAATCACCTTCAAAAAGCAAGTTTTAGCAAACTCTGGGAGAAACCACCAATGCCAGACATCTGTTGGATCTTTAGCGGCAAGCTCCCCTTCGCCACCTCTCTCTCCTATTCTCCCACGCACTCATGCACAAGCCCAGGACATGGGGTAATGCCAGTGTTCGAGTGCATCAATTTGTGAGGACTGTACTGATTGTGTTGTTTTTTTTTAAAGATTCCTTTGAATCTAGAGTAATGCAGTGTTATTGTAGACTGTTGAACATTGAACCATTTATTGGAGCATTTTTTCTTCACATCTCTTGTACTGAAGGATACTGTAAACATTACCATGAGCTGTCAAGGTGCTCAGACCAATAAAACACAGCTGTAAAAATGTAAAATAATGCATAGACTGACAATGGATCAGTGTAGTGAGAGTTTGTGAAACCTTCCTATTGTGATATAAAATATCTGATGAAACTGCATTGTTTACTAAAATGTAGTGACAATTTAAAAATGTCCACACAATATTGAATGTGAGGAAACATGATGTACCTTGTTACTGAATATTTACATTTATTCATTTGGCTGACGCTTTTATCCAAAGCGACTTCCAGGACAGAGGAAACAATCAAGCGTTCGCATTGCATAGATCAACACAGAGTGGTGCCACACGGAGACCAATGCATTGAATATCAGTACTTGTCTCGGTAGATCGGAGATTAGACTACGCTTCTATAGACCAGAAGTACACAAAGACAATTTTTGTAGTTCTTAGCTTTACACCTGTTGATGATGTTTTATATGAATAAATAGGACCAACCTCTCCTCATCATCTTCTTCTAGATATCCCTTGTTGAGGATGTAGTCTCGTAAGAAAGATTCCTTTTCATCCAGTTTGGGGTCATTCCAGTATTCTTTCAGGTATTTCTGCAAAAAAATGAACAAAGTATTAAATGTATAACAAACAAACAGCAACTCACAATGTACAGTATGTACAGTAGCAAATCCATAGCAGAAACTAAAGTCTATACTTGTCTATACCATGTCCTGAACTTCATCTCTCCCCTCAAGTCCTTCTTGCCCTTTCAGCCATTCCACATAGTCAGCCTCTTCTTTGTCCTACAGGACAAAAAGAAAAGAAACAAAAGAAATTCAATGTTATTTGGTGTATATATACGAAGAAAAACAACAATAAAAAACAGATGTTTATGGATCATAAACTCCTTTATACGTCTAGAAATATGAAGCTCTAGATATACCTTCTCATCTTGAGTTTTGTTCCTGCGTTTCAGCAGCTGCCCTTCTTCATCGCCACCCTCGTCATCGCTGTCTTGCACAAACTTCCGAAAGCTACCAGAAACAATCCCACAGGTCTGCTTAGATAAAATGACTAAGTAATATAACAGGTCATAGCACATGTAGTAGAAGCTCTACAATCAGAACACTCACAAAAGTTATAACTAGTGCACCCTACCTCTCCTTCAGCTGCTTCTGCTCTTGGATATAGCTGGGAGAAGCAGCTCTCTGTGAAAATAAACAAATGTTAGCAAGCCACAGACTCTGTGTGGCAGGGCTAGAATGAAAAACACAAGTATCATGAGTTCTAATACCTCCTGCATCTGTTTGGTCTCCTCTTCATCATCACTATTGTCCTCATCATCATCATATTTTCTGTATGAAAGCAGAAGTGGTCAGTCTTGAGAATCTTAACTAAAAAACAATTCAGTTTTAGTAAAAGAAACATTTCCTCCTCCAAATTACAAATTAGTAATAGGAGACCAACGAGACTTTCAGGTATTTGATAAATCAAAGCAAAAACTCCAACAGTGAGAAATATTCTTCAGGTCTAACAACCTACAACGGTAGTCAACAGAAAACCAATCTACCACATCCTCCTTTGTCTTTACAGCAGTCCACAAAGTTCACAAAGTCTGTATGTTCCTCAGCTTATCCTTCAGCAGAAAAATCAAAGAATAGTGTTTCCAGCCATCTCCAGGTGTGAGTAAGCTCTTTGCAGCAAGTAAGTGAAGACATCCTCAGTCCCTATATGTAGCTGACTACTGCTACTCTCACGTGCACTGAAATCATTAAAAACAAGCCTTTCTATTGGCTTCAACATGTGTGGCACCAGTACAACAGGTCAGTTTCTTAAAGTTCTTAAACTGAGGCACAAGGCAGGAGGTCTTCCAAGACACTCTTTGTAACGTCCAGATTTTGGTACTTTAGCACTAACACCATTAGGGTCCAGAGTTTTTCCTGCATGCAATCTTTGTAGCTCCCTTCTCAACTCACCAGCAGTGATGTCAAGGTCTGAATGAGGAGACAGTGAAGGGTGATCTTTTATAGCTGGAGAGGACACAAAGGAAAGGTGGGGTGTAGAGATGTTTGGGTAGATGTGCTCGCGAATGGCCCACTATCAAACCTATTGAAGAAGGTGTGGCACTCATCTAGTCTCACTCTGTTCTCCTCAAGATGCTAAAGAGTGGCCAGTTAGTGTCTTGTCATTCTCCTGAATCTCTCAAATTCTCACCTTCACCTCCCTCTGCATAATCACAATCACTGATCCTGTCAGCTCTTTATTGTTGTTCAACAGGGCCTTTAAGTCACCATTGACCCAAGGTTCATATTTAGCAAAACAACACATGGTCACTAAAGGAACAGCATTTCACACAGAGAGGTTTATGTAGTCAGATACACAGTCTGTGAGAGTATCAGTGATCACAGAGTGCATTCACAAAGACCTTCCAAGTCAGATGTTTCAAAGCAGACCTTTAGCACATTCATAGCTTTAGAAGACCACTTCTTAGTGTCCTAAATAATCATACTGCAGTATGCTGGTATACTGTCCATGCCTAACTTCCCCATAGATAAACAAAAATGCCACTATACTAGGAATGCTACCGCCATAACAGTGCTTACAGTACTGCAGTTCACAGTGTTGCATATTCTTGATGTTTAAACAATTCTGCTTAATCAGGCATATAATAATTCAACAAATAAATGCAGCATATGTGCACATACACTTCTACTGCTGTTTATGATCTATGATAATTTCATTGTGAAGAAAACTTACCCTCCTCTTTCCAAAATGACTTTGCGCTCATAGTCTTTGAGGAACATTGGTTTCTCAGCCTTCTTAGAAGTGGAGGGTTTTTCATCACTGCCTGGACTAGAGGCTATTGATAAAGATCAGTCAGAAAACAACACTGAGTATCTAGAAGAAACGTTTCACATTATCTAATTTACAGAACTGATGCTTCACATACCCTCCTCCGTAAAGAATTTGGCATCTTTCTGATAGATCTTTGGATCTTTCTTCTTTAGTAGAGAGAGTGTTCTGTAAAAATCCCTCTCGAGTTTAGGATCAAGTTCCTGAAAATAAATTTAGCATTTAAAGACAAATGTAACAGAGACAGAACACAAAACCTTAATAAAGGAAACAGCCATTTTTATGGTGGAACAAGCTCTTACCACTTCGCTGTCCTCATCAGAGTCGGAGTCTGAAGAGCCAGAGGAGCTTTCCTTATCTTGGTCCCCAAAGCGGTCTTTTACTAGAATGATCACAGACATAGACATGTAATTTGTCCCTTCAAATTTTCAAGTAACAGTATTAGCAGCAGATAATCTACACTGCCTCACTCCCATTAGTAATGAATGTATTGATCACCCTGTTAAGGTGTGGGCCAAGAAAAGGTGGACATTATGGGAGCACCCCAATGAGATCTGTGACTCTAGAATACGTGCAAATATCAATAGAGCGTAAGGGTTACTGTAAAAGTTATTACTTAATATACTTAGATTAATAGACATATTCTAAATCACAATTACAAGCTGGGAACAACTGCATTAGTAAACAATTACAGCATAGCCAAAGAACGTTGGATTCCCAGACAACATGCAGCAAAACTACACTTAAACATGCACATATAACTAAACAGTGAATAATAATAAAAAATATGATTACGTATCCACGGAAAAGTTTAAACTCACACTAGTGTGCTCTCAGTAACATAGCTAACCGCACCAACGATGATGTAAATTTGCAAATAACTGGATAGAGAAATCCCTGAAGTTACTGTGAGCTAGCTTACTAGCCTAGCTAAGCGTTAATAAAAACTTACATTTCTGCAGTTCTTCTTTCTGTCTATACTTGTCGTATTTTTCTGCGAACTTCTTGTTAATCTTTAGTTCCGACATGATCACCCGGTATAAATTTAAAATCTTTCCAACAAGTTACAACAGCAACATTAGCTCGCTATCCAGAACCAGCATGGTCAACACGGCAGAGCGGAGAAGTACCACGTGACGTGTACGTCTTACGGCGCGACGACTAGAAGCGTCGACCAATCAGGGGCCGTGGAAAGAAAAAGTCACGGAGTCTTAGATTGGTCAGGTCACTAACTTTTCTTCGACGCTAATATTGAGGCTAATATTTTGCCAGAAGTCAGAATTTTTTCACATTAGTGGTGAAAGTAATGTTTTGAGATAAAGTTTTTTTTATTATACTTAATAAATAATATTGACATCAGTGTGGATCCACAAATCCCTAATAACATTAATTTAACATTAAATTCACTATTAATGTTTTAGGCAGTAGTGTCAGCACTTGTCAGTACAGGCATGCTTGTGTTGTACCGCAAGACTACAGGTCGAATGTGAGTGAATCAGATGTAACACTGTGGGACACAGTCACTGTTTACACCAAGCTCAAAATCAGATAATAATACCTGCAACTACATATTTACCTGTGTAATCCCATGTAGCAGGCTATATGTATGTTGATCAATGGAACTAGTTGTTTACGTAGGCTATTTTCTGATTAATTTCAATATAATTTTCCTAATATTTAATTTTTTAAAATGGCAATCATGTCCCATCATATAACATACAAACACATAACTTGCTGTATTTGTGTGTACATAATAGACCTGATCTTTCCTCATCATAAAAGTAATGCCTCATCTCATTTTAAAAATATATTTTTACATTATTTTCAAAGTACAGTCTTCTTAACACATACTCCCATGTTTCACTAACACAGTGAGTGTTTACATTAAATTTCCAGTACATCAGTGTGTTTATGCTGCCAGAGTGTTGACCCAAAGAGGCCTTAAATCAACTGATAAATCCCTCCTTGGTGTTTTAGCAACATTGCCCACTATGATTGCCAGTGTGGACCAGTGGATTTATTGCACTTCACCAATGACCCCATAATTCCCTGTCCTTATTACTAAAGTTTCCCCTTAATCTTCTACAACAGCTACAGCTCTGTGCTATTATAGACACCTTCTCTTGTATATATGGACTAAAAACGTCCAGTGCTGACATATGCAAACCTGTAAATTCAGGCCTGAGACTATAGGATGTTCATGGAGCTGACATTCCTGAAAATACCACTTGGTGGTGCTCTAGCACAGCATTGACTGTTCAGAGGCACTTCTCTTTTGCTTTGTCAGCTGTTAGGATGTTTGACCAGTTTTATGCTCTCTGTTCAGTTCCATTCAGGTTCTGCTCCTTTCACAATAACTACAGTTGCATTATACATTTTACAGCACTGGGAACTGTCACCTAAGCTAATAAGGGTTTGGTCGACAGGTTTATTGCGTGAGTTTTATTGGGGTTTGTTGTGCTGCAAAAAAGCAAGGATTAAGCAAAATCACTGCAGAGGTTTCTACATTCATAACGTCTCTGGCAGGTGACATTTGTTCATCATCAAGTGGGACATTACCTTTCGTACTCTTGGTTAGATATGAGGTTGTGTACACAGTGTGTGTACTTAACTGATGTTGATCCTCTTATACAGTGCACAGGACGTGCATCATTTTTAACCTGGTCTGTGGCTGACTGTTTCCAGAGCTACCTGTCCTCTTTTTTCTTGTCATTTTTTATTAACCATTTTGGTCTTTGTCACTGTTCATTTGCTGGGTTGGTTGTAGCATTAGTGATCACATTCACTTTTGTGAGCTGTTTCACTACTGGTTCTAGAGCTTTTTCACTTCCAATAACTTTCAGTGTTCAAAGTCTGACAGTCATTTGCAATGTACAACTGTATGCAGAAGTTTAGGTGGTCCCTGGGCAAATGACATGCTTTGCTGATCTTCTACATAAATTCAAGGGGTTCAACCTTTTGGATACTGTATATCTACAGACACTCAGAAACCAACCTGTGTCAAACTACAAGCCCAAATGTCTCCTATCTACATTGTTGGTAGGCTTCAATTTAATGAAGGGCACCTCTCTTTATTAACCTGTCTGTCACTGTGTAGATTTAGAAGAGAGTCAAAGCATTTTATGGACATATTAGGGATGTTGAAATGTTAAAATAAGCCTTTTGTTTTTTTGTGTTATCCATGACTGTTTTTGATATTGTGGCATAACATTTTAAGGTCATGCTGTTTGTTTTGGAAACAGATGTTCGACATGTTTTGTTAAAAACAAATTAAAATGAGTCTTAAACTCAATAATCATACAGATTTTGCGTCTTTACAAGAGCTCCTCTCTGTGTGCTAGTCAAACCTGTATCTTTACAGCCAAGGCTAGTTAGTATTTATTTTAGGCCTACCCAAAGTTTTTTCACCTACAAATACCAAATCCCTTTGTTCCCTTTTAATCTATAAAATCGGTTTCACAAATAGGGATTAAGCCTAATTCTGTACTGCATTGCATTCTGACTGGAAATTCTCCATTTAAAAAAGCAATGTAGATCAGGACTAAGTTTAAACTCACTCCAGAAAACTGGGCCAAAATCTGTGTCTTCTCTGTTGATTATCAGTACCATTCACAACAATCTTTCTCTCTCAGGAGTTATCGCTTTCCCTCTCTCTTTATCTGTGATCCTGATAAGGTTTTAGGGAGTTTGAAGAACTTACTCTCATTTCTATTAATTCTGCATTCTTGGAAGAATTGTCGGCGCTTTGCCAAGGTTTACACGCAGGTAGGGAAAATGCTGAGGCTGTCCTGTAGTAAGTTTAGGTGTGTGTTTGTGTGGTGTTTGTGTGTGTGGAACTGAAGACACTTATTGTAGTTGTTTTTTCAATTTTGTCTATTCTTGCTTGCTGTAAGACTTTGGTTGTCCAACATTTAATGGATGCTGTTGTCAGATTATCCTATTTATGATGTGCCATGCATTTTCAACAGGAGACAGATCTGGACTGATAGCACATACACTGTTGTAGTCTGTGCAGAATGTGGTCTGGCATTGTTATGCTGAAAAAAGCATGGACGTCCCGAGAAGCTTGCTTTGTTAGCAACAATATTAAAATCCTAATACATGCCTCAGAGTCAGTGGTACCTTCACGTACATGCAACTCACCCATGCCATGTACATTGATACACCATGTCCTCATATCATCACATATGCTGTTTTTTGTACCTTTTGCTGATAACAATCTGGATGTCCATTTTTTCCCTGAAACCACAGCTCACGGTTCCTCTGTTCATTTTAATTCTTCTGAGATAAATTCAGGCCCAGAGAACTCACTGGTGTTTCTGCATAGAGTTGATGTAAGGCTTTCTCCTTGTGTAAAATAGTTTCAAGTTGCATTTCTTGATGCAGCAACAGACTGTATTAAGTAATAATGGTTTTCCAAAGAACCCCCGAGCACAGGTGGCTATATTTGTCATGGTAGCATGACAATTTCTTAGATAGTGCCCCCTGAAGGCTCAAAGATCATGGACATTCAAAAGTGGTTTCTGACCTGCCTTTCATGTACTGAGATCGCTCACAATATTATATACTGTAGATGTTAAAAAAAACTTGAATCCTCTGAAATCTTGCATTGAGAATTCCTTTTGAATTGACTAATTTTGGCACAAAGGGATGAGACACAAACCATCCTCACTTGCAATGAATGATGAATGCTACTTCTATGCCCAATCATGATACTGCATCTGCTACCAGTTACCCTTTCTAATGGTCTTCAAAACTGGTGTTACTTGATTATCCTATGCACTTTTCAATGTTTATTTACCTCTGTCCCATCTTTTGTTAAGTGTGTTGAAGTCATCAAATGTATGTATACATATGAAATCCAAAGCTTTTGGTCAGTAAAACTATTGAAAATCATAACTTTGTATTGTTTTCAGTTAAAATAGAGTTCACATGAATATTTGTTTTTATTGCATTTTGGAAAAGTTCCCAGCCTTATTGGAAATGGGGTTTGTATACTGAACAGTAAGCAAATCACATAAATGACATTAAAAGCCCATATTAGGGTAAAACACTAACTCACTTTGTTAAACACTTTGTTATAGCAAACAATTCATTCCCTGGTCCATATGATCCATGTAATGAAAGTTGCAAAAATGTTCCGGTGAACAGTTATACAAATACAACACAGTTCATACAAATTTTGTATGTGGAGCTTAAAGGGGAAAATAAAATTAAAATTTAGAATAGAAAAAGGTTTAAACACAATTTTAGAACATATGCCCTTCAAAAGTTTATATACCACACCACATCAAGATTACAACCTACTATAAACCTGAAAACCTTTTTTGGAGTACTCTAACAAGACAGGGTGAAAGAAAATCATTAATATGGTAAAGAGTTTGGTGCACTCTTCAAAGTTCAGAGTCACTACTGTTGTTTCACTATTCCATTTTATGTAACCACGAAGTGGCTTAGGTCTAATTAGGTCCCTGTTAGCTATATAATGAATGTACTATTGGTTTATATTCAACACATTTCAATCTGTGCTTCTGACTTGGTTCTGTTTGTTTCAATGTCAAAAAATAGTCAAATTGTGGCAGAAATGTGATAACACATAACACATTTTCAAATTTAAATCACACTAAAATATAAGTAAACATACAGACACATTATCATTTGAAAGTTTCAAATCTGTACTTTTAACAGAATTCATTTACTTGTTGCAATGAGCTATGAGTGAGAATTAATTCATATCAAAACACATCATGCTTCTGTTTTCAATATCAATAACTGCAACTCTTAAGAAGTAAATGTCTCATCTTAACATGCCCTGTAATGTACTGAAGAATGAAGTAGCTACACAAACATCTGGAGTTTCTTCAGCCTATCCCATCCCGGCCCCTGTCCTGGGGTCTCCCTCTATGCTGAACTGACCCACATCTCTTAGAAATGTAAATAATTCCTGCCTAACTATATGGGCCTGGCAGTGGGCCAAGATACATAAAAAACATAAGGATCTGTTCAGAGTGCAGAGTTGTTCCATTAATCATTGCTTTCATGTTTACCGCCACTGTTTTGTTGAAACACCATGGAAAGGTGTCCCTGTAACATACAGTGGCTGTAAACACTGGTGATGCTTTGAGGTTGAGGTTTAAGAGGCCAAAATTGTTTTAGTGTCACAAATAATTGTTTTATTGTTTGCTTTAATTGTGAATATGAGTAGGCTAAATAGAATAGGCTTCGAATGCTGTCATTATTTGTATGGATTTGGCAAAGCACAGCGGTATTTGCTATTTTATTATAAAGCCAGGTCTGACATTCCAGTCTCTAGCTGCCTTTTCTGGGGCCCCCTTCTCTTTTTTCTTTTTGGGGAGCAGCTGCGTTACGCTAGCCTGACGGATTAGTGACATTAACAGTAATCCATGTTCAAAGTCAGCAGGGAGTTTTAGAGCATCAACATGAACCTAGAAATTTAATGTGTGTCTTATAACAGGAAACGTCAGCTGGTTAAATACCAGGCCCATACCAAAATCACTGCACATTTGGTACTTTTGTACAAGAACATGGTCTTCTTATTGGTCATCAGTTGCTCAACACTTGGCTGGGTTCAGCGGAATGTACCGGAATATAGAGTGTACAATGATTGATTAATGATAAATGATCTGACATCAATTGATAACTATATGTGCTATGTATAACATGATTTACTTATGACAGTACTTATGTTGTTTTTCATCTTAAAAATACCAAAACAAGATGTTTTTACATTTGTCTTTCTAATAGTTAATTATTAATGATGCCATTCCAGAAAGTCTGCTTCTACCTACTACATACCAGTAACTACACATTATACCAGCAATTCATGATGTAATAGAAGTTTTTTTAATGTAAGAGTATGTAACAGTAAGTTCACAAATATAATAAGAGGAAGATCTCAGGACTGTGTGCAAAATTAAGGACACCCTACAATGCTCAGTATCATTATGAATGCCCCTATTTAAAAAAGATAACAAAGAGGTTCAATTAAAACAATGAGATAAATGGACGGACAGGGAAAAAAGTTTTGTATATATTGTGCTTATAGTGTTTTTTTTAGTCAAATTTAATATAGAATAGAATAGAATAGAATAGAATAGAATAGAACTTTATTTATCCCCTATTGGGGAAATTGACTTGCCACAG
>JBBPDA010000030.1:12271176-12286841 GCA_037974385.1 Arnoldichthys spilopterus
ATAAATACGTAAAATAAAACACTATAAAATAAAAATCTTACTATATATACACACAAACATGCAGGGGTTTTTTTTTTGTTTGTTTTTTTTAAATACAAGAAAAAGGTGTATCAGTGGATGAGTGAAAGAATATTGCACAAAAAAATAAATTGGGTTAGATATAACATATTCCAAAGACATACAGAGCAATAAGAGTGCAGTGAAAGGAAGGAAGCCTAGAGAATGGTAAAAAACATTCTGTTTGCACTAAAAGTAATTACATAGTTCTATCTCCCACACTCCTCCATAGCCTTGAGCTTGGACTTTGCGTTTACAGCTGCAGCAGACTCACATGGCTTCACAGACTTACACTTTGTAGGAGCCTCGCTTTTCTCCCCTTTTCATCGATTTCTTTTGGCAAAGGTTTTCCAGGAGCTCCTCATAATAATACACGTGGGAGTTCCAGAAACGTGAGGCTCAGATAAGTAGCCTGTTCAAAGCGAAGTAACTTGACCAATCACGTTTGACAAAAACAATTATGGCCAAGAGAAATGCTTTGCTCTCATTGGCCAGATCCAAATGTTGGCCCCTTTTTCAGGACTGTTGGGAATCTCAGGGTCATCTGGTGGGTTAGATTTGTTTTGAAACGCAAGCAACAGAACTGAAGACTTCCTTCTGATGGCTTCTTTCAGCTGTTTTGCACCAGCCCTGGCTAATCATTCTACATCCCAAACTTATAAAGACCTGAACTGTAGAAATACAACATTTAATTCCATTACAATGCACTTCAATGTTCTGCTTTATTTGACTGTTTTTGCTAATGTATTAGTTATAGTCAGAGAAGCTATAACAGTTTTGAGAAGCTCAAGGTTTGAAGATGGCAGTTGACGAAGGGCCTCACACCGCTGATGGCCTCTGCAAGAGGAAATGGAATTAGAGACCCATATGGAGTCAATATGGCAGAGAGCCCATAGTCTGGGCCCATATTCCTCAAGCTTCTCAGAGTAGGAGAACTGGTCTAGGACCTGTTCCTCCCAGTAAAGTCACAGTGAATAAGAAAGGAAGCTAATTCTGGATCAGTAACCCTACTCAGCATCTTTGTGAATATGGCACCCTATCTGTTGGAAGTAATCCTGTGGTATTTATTTTTGCTGTGTTTGTATAGCGAGGTGCTAATAATAAACTGTAGTAAAACAGGTCACAAAGCTCCGAAAAATCATAGTGTCTAGGCTCAGTGTCTCAAAAACTGTACTGAAATACAGAATACTGGAAAATTAAACAGGAAATCATATTTGTGGATTAAAAAATATATCCATGTGAGATTTGTATTTGAAAGCTCAATGTACAAACCCAACTTTTGTTAAAAACAATCATCTGTGATTTGTAAATTGAGTGAGTGATTATTTGTCATTGTGAACACACTACACCACAATGAAATGTGACCTTTGAGTTTAACCCGCCCCTGTAGGAGCAGTGACATTCAGGTAACAGGGGCGACTCCCTAACTGTTACACCACCACTGTCTCTCTAATCCTCTAACACCTTAATTTAACTTGACTTTAATGTTCGGGCTGACCAACCTAACTGTATTTCATAAACAAACAAATTTTAAGGTTGATGCCTGCAACACACTCAAAAAAGTTTTAAAATAAGAGTGAAAAGTTTATAGAATATTCACGTCACACTGTTTTAAAACATTTACAATAAGCAGGTCAACTGGCAACAGGTGAGGGGATCATGACTGGTTTTAAAAGGAACCACCACCAAAGGCTCAGTCTTTGCAAGCAAAGATCATTCATTGCTGACCATACTGTGCTAAACTTTGTGAAAGAATTGCCAATCAGTTTAAAAAGAACATTTCTCAATGCAAAATTGCAAAGAATGTAGGCCCTTCATCATCTACAGTACATACTATTGTTAAAAGATTCAGAGAATCAGAAGAAATCGCAGTCCATGTAAGGAAAGGCCAGAAACTATTGTTTAATGTGTGTGACCAGAAGACATTGCTCAAGAAACCACCATGCAACTATATTAAATATCATCACTTGGGCTGGGACTTTGGATTGTCACTTAACAAAGTTGCTGCTGCATCAAGAAATGCACTCCGAAATTCAACAAAATGTGTTGTGGTCAGATGAGTACACATTGCATACTTTCAGGAAAAATGGCTGTCAAGTTCCATCCAGACTGTTATTAGCTAAAGGTGCAAAAAAACAACATCTGTAAGGTTACAGGTTAGGTGACTTGCATATGTATTGAGGTCCCATTGATTTAGAGGTGTATATTGTGATTTTATAGAGACAAGCCCTGTCATCAAAGATATATCTTTTGTCAGGATGCCTTTATCCATCCATAGTCATTTCAGCAAGACAATGCCAGGCCTTATTCTGCACATGCAACGATAACGTGAATTTGAAGATACTGAGTGTGCCTGACTGACCTGGCAACAGTCCAGTTCTGTCTCCTGTTGAAAACGGCACATCATGAAGAGGAGAGTCAGACAATGATAACCACAGAATGTTGAGCAGCTTTTTTTTTTTTTAAGTTTTGTATTAAGCAAGAATCATCAAACATTCTACTTGCAAAACTGCAACAGTTCTCAAATGATTAAAATGTGCAATTAAAAGACGGGTAACACATTAGTAGCACACTTTTTTGAGTGTTTTTTTTGAATGATTTTAAATTTGTTTATATTTATAAAATATGTTTTATTTGGTCAGTTATAACATGGGAAATCTTTTTTTTTGTCAGTTAAATAAATTTTCAAGAGGATTTTATAGCATTCAACATATTGTCTAAAATATCCAGACACCTGCACATCCAAAGTTTCTTTCGAATTTTGAATGTATTAATAGAAACCTGGAAGAGAAACATGACAGTGAGGACTTAATTGCATTCAGCCACAAGAGCATTAGTGAGGTCAGGTTGGACCATTTTCACTTGTGACATTTTAAAGTGTAAAATACACAGAGAAAGTAAGACCATATGTTTTGTTAATATAGCTCAAGCTCAATGGCCCAAAACAGAAAAAATGAATATACTGCTTGTAGCTGGTGAAAAGACTTTTACCAGGAAATGGGAATCATAGGAGTATATCATGTGTCATGTGAATTAATCTCCTCCTGATTTTATTGTTATGAATGATGTTTTTGTGATGAAGAAATCATTCCATACCTGCAGAGTTATCTCTTTTCATGTTGTCAGTGTATAATTCATAATAAAGCAACAAGAGGAGCTGTATGGCAAGCATGAATATACAATACATATATACAGTACTTCAGATGCATTTTATTGAATGTCAAAAAAAAAATCTTAATATCTTACTTCATTTTGTACTTATAGACAGTAAAGGGTTTGCATCTGTCACAACTTGCCCCATCAGTGGGTAAGTTGTCACACCAGATTTCTCCACAAATCTCACACAGAGGTATTTTATCAGTTCGTATCAGGACACGTTTCACAACTGACAAGCTGACACGTGTTAATGGTAGCTATATCTTAGGGCAAGTGTAACACAGGACTGCTTTCAAACTACATTATATTCTCTCCTATAGTCTTTTTTTTTAATATTTGCAAGTTTTATTACATACACTTAACCTGTTCTGTTCTGCTTTTTTGACAGTGGGTCATCTAAATTGTTATACACTGTACATTCTGCACACATGCACATATTGCAGATTCCATCATACACATTCTTATAGATACATTGTACTTTTTCAATTATTTTGCACATATGGTACATTTTCAATTACACATTATAATTTGCATGTATTGTGATTGTATATGGTATCTATTATTGTATTTGTATGTTTACTTGTTTGCTTTTTTTTCTCACTGAGTGTGAACGTGGACAGTACTCCAATTTCGTTGTAGTATTGTGCGAAGTACGACAATAAAAATCTTATCTTATCTATACATTGTAAAGTTTTTTACTTTCAAAGGTGGAAAATAAGAAAACCTCTCATTAAAGTGACTTTGACTTTGTTTAACACTGTCAGATAATCAGTTGTCTCACCACTTTAACTGTAATGTCATAAAATAACTGGGATTCAGGTCACCATATTTCCAAGTCTACCTTTTAAACTACATAAAACTGTGTTGCCTTCCAGGCCAAATCATGCATCTGATCACTCTCTAATTCAAATGTCATAATTTAGTCGATGATGACCTTGCTAATTAGCTAATGAGCTGAATCAGGTGTTTTTCATGAACGTTAAAGTCTGCAGTGTTGTTGCATGCCAAGGCTGGAGTCTCATATATGTGGCCTAAGAGCAATTAATAAATGGTTGATCACAGTGTTTCCCAAACCTGGTCCTGGAGTCCCAACTGCTCTGCTCATTTTACTGTTTTCCCTGCTTTAACACAAGACCTTCAGCTCAGTGTGTGGTTCCTAATGAGCAGATTACTTAGCTCAGGTGTGTTAGGCACACAGAAAACCCTAAAGAAGTGCAGGGCAATGGCACTCTGGGGGGAGGGTTGGGGCAAAAACAGCTTACATCAGCAATGAGTTTTCCAATGATTTGTGGTGCATGTCTAGCTTGTAGTCCTGATCAATACAAAACAAATGTAAAAAAAAGGCAACGCATGTCTTCAACTCACAAGGAGTTACACTGATTAGACTGTAAATAATGTAACATAAGGGGGGTGGTCCAGTGGTCACTGCCACTATGCAGAGTATTTAGGGGGATGAAATATAAAAGAGGGGGATGCATTTTGTTCATTTTACTAACAAGGGGAATGGCATCCCCCTCATCCTCCTACAAATCATCTAATGACATTCACAAACTGTACATAAAAATGGTAAAACCAAATGAAAAAGCATTGTACATATATTAAAAATAAATCAACAATTTGAACAGGGTAAAAAACCTGAACTGCACCAATAAAAATACTCATGATACTCATGGTTTCTACCCTGGCCCTGGAGCCCATGCGTTCAGCACATTATATAGTTTTCCATATTCACACACTTGAGCCAACTAATCATCTAGTTAACAAGGCATTCCTGGGTGGAAATATGTAAAAGCGCAGTAAAAACAGAACAAGGGAGCCTCCAAATAGCAAAGTTAGGAATCAGTGCTCATCATCCTCTTTAGGTAGGGCTCATTACCACAGCGTGTATTCTCATACACTCTGTTAGACATTAAGCACAGGATGAAATTCAAATGTTAATAAAGACATGAAAATATCTATAATAAATAAAGTTTATATACATCAGAGGACTTCAAATGTACAATCAGTGGATGATGTAAATTTACAAACATAAATAAAATGTTGAGCCACGATGAAAATTTCAACCAAGGATGGGAAAATGATAGTATCTACTTGATTTTACATTGTTCCTTCTCAACCAACACCTTAAATGTACAGAATGAAAACAGTGAAAGACAAAACAATAATAAATATTCTCCACTAAAACTCCAACCCCCTACAGACTTTTCTGTACTAGAAATAGCTCTTTCTCCCTCTTACTGTCAGTGATCTTACTGTCAGGTATGATTAAAAACACTTGAATTTAACTTAAGATTTATCTATATCTTATTGAGAAGATATAAAGCTCATTTGACATGAAAAAGGCTTTTAATAGCAAGGGAAATTATATTATTTATAAAATATTATTATATTATGTATATAATTAAATAATACAAATTTAATATCATTTATACATTCAAGTATTGTATAATTTTGGACTTCAACAATGTAAATTTTAATAATGTAATGTTGTATATACAAAAACATAATGACACTGGTTTGCTTACAGCTGTTTCAGAGTAGAATATCAGGAATTACTGTGCATTATCAGATCTGTTTTCTTATTCATATAGGTTTTTCGATCATTTGTGGCTCTTATAAGCTCACAAAAGCAAAAGTCATTACAAAAACTGCATTTGAGATGCACGCTTGGTCTTTTAAATGGAACTCCCAGGCTTTTACTGTGTGACTTGAGATTCTGCGACTTTCGGCACTGTAGTATGCCAAGCAGCATTTGCGAATTCTGAACAACCGGTAAACCTCACCCCCCAAATAAAACATAAAAATATTTACAATATCTTGACAATGACAACACCCTCCCTAACAATACTGTGTATTTATAGGATTTTAACACACAGATTTATATTTGTAAAAAAAAATCATGATATGCATCACTGATGAAGCTTAGAATTGAAACTAATTTAAACAAACACACTCAGAAGTGATGACTATAGGAGAGGTTGATGTTGTCTGAGGTTATTTTGTTTTTCTGTGCTTACTAAAAGCTTCTACATTCTTACAAAGAAGTAAGCTAGAAAGGGCTCTTTTGTAAAGGGCTCTCTTTTTGGCCTCGAAAAACATTAAAAGTTTAGTAAATCAAATATGTGTGAGGAACATTTTCTAAATGTTTTTCACACTTACATATCTCAATTTAAAAAATGGCTCTTTAAAGTAGTGATTCTTAAACCAGTCTTCAGGGACTGCCTGGGGTACCTGAGTATGGATTTGAGAACCATTTGTGGCACTTTTTTTCTTTTTAAGAATGTAGTAGTCCTGTGCTGATGGCCCTTATTTGTGCCTGGAACTGTTTCTTGTTGGTAAAACAAACTACTTTCTTGTTTTTGGTTTCTCCAGGCTTGCTGAGGTTAAAGAAGGCCTCCAAGCCAAGGGATATTAGCCATGACTCTCTTCTTGCTTTGAAGCAGTATCTCTTGTTGCAGCCAGTCTTAGCCTTGACATTAGTTCATATCTCATCATCAAGACTCACAATTTGCCGCTAAAAAAGTTAAAACAGTGCAATTAGGTCACAATGCCAATGAAACAGCTGTTATTTACATTCAATGTGCCTTTTGGTGATTTTTGACCAAAAATGAAAAAGAGATGCTACAGATGTTAATGCTAATATAATGCTGATCAATCAGTGACTTACAGGTGGGTAAGAGTAGCCATCAGAGTTGAAATTTCGACAAATGTGAACTTTGTCTTCTGTGGTCTTCTGGTAGACTGGGTTGTCAAAGTGAATGCTGTTGGTGTTTTTAAGCTTCCAGGTCCTCCACAGAAAAAAAACACCAAGTCCAAGAAGACATAACACCCCTTTAACGAGAATGAAAATTGTATTAAATGGTTTGGATTTTAAGATTAAGATTTTAAGGTTAATCAGCATTTTGGGACTATATTTGGACAGTGAGATGATCTTATATCTAATTATATCTAGTACATATCCAGTTTATTATACTGACCCAAAGGCAATGCGATATAAAGAGCCAATGATGTTGGAGATGCGGTCTTGGGCAAGGCTGCAGCAACACCACTGTAGTCATCTATAATAACAAAAAAGCACCAAACATCCAAATATCAGAGATGTGCATATATGCCGTTGCAAAGAACAGCCAAGGTAATTACAAGTTTACCAGTCACTTAATGGAAGTTTCAGCCAAGTCTCAAATCTCTGAAATGTGATGGTAATTTGGACAGCACCAAAAAAAAAAAAACCCCAAAAGAACACAAGCAAAGGAGTGAGCTAAATTATACTGTGTTAATGTCTTACCTTAGCATAGAGAAAGAGAAACTAACTGTTACACTAGGCTAAACTATTAGAAAATACAGGGGCTGGTACCCACCCTGTAGGCTAGTGGGTCTAGACATTCACATTTCCTACATGTGCACAATGTAAGTGTGTGCACATACTAAGCTGCTCTCCCTCCTTGGGAAAAACAGCATGCGGGGGCAGTGATATAACAAGCATGGAGGAAAGAGTAGCAGTAACAGTTTAAGTAACAACAACAACAACAGGGGCATGTCTCAGTTGAGTTGTAAAACAGTCAACATGCATTTCAAGTATAGCCCAAGTTTGCATTACTAACTCATACCCTGACCTCTACTCTAGTAGACCAAAAAAGTTTGATTAGAGTCTAAACTGACCTTGATTTGTCTGTGTGGACACATCATAAGGAGTGCTGGTTGGCAGGGTTTTGGCATCACTAGTCTTTGGCTGGGTATGAAGAACAGGTGTGGGATTGCTGGCATTTGTAGCTGATGTTTTTGTAGGAGAAGGTTTGGATACAGTGGCAGTGGGCTGTTGATAGCGACCTGTGGTGGCAGCCTTAGGCTGAACTGGTGGCACTGGTGTAGGCACAATTTCAAAAACAAAAACCCAGCACAGTGAAATGAACATGAAATATAATTAAATCATATTTATTAAATATATATACAGTTAAATATATATTCTTAAGGTTGTCTTCTCATGAATAAAGCTGGGCGCCGACATTAACATTAATCTCTAAAAAAAAACCTTTACTAATACATATAATAAACAACTGTATTATATTGGTCTTACCAGGAACACATTTCCTCATATCTTTGTCCAACATCATGTGATCAGGACAGGCACATGTGTACTTGGGTGAGAATCTGCCGATCTGTGGGGAAGCCAAACACAGGAACTCGCATCCACCATTGCCAACCAAGCACCAGTTTACAGCTGGAAGAAGACAGTTGGCAAAAAACATTATACAGTTAGAACACTACATTTTTTATCCAAAATTTGTGGTGTAACACTGAATGAACACTGGGTGGTAAATAAATATACACTGTGTCTATTCTGCAAACTGGAAGGTCAACAGTAGATGGAATATTAACTATAATATTGTTATCAGCAAAAGAATGTGGGGTCCAAGGGAACAAGATCCTCCTCTATCATTTCATGGTAAAGTGTATTAAAGCTAAAATAACAATTGTAACACTGCCAACGCACCCTTGGGTTGCTTGAGGTTGTGGAACAGCACAATATCTTCTGGGGATGAGAGGTGCTCTGCCACTTTTGTAATGTCACCTCCTGTTACACGGTTAGCACTAAGAATGGCATTGTTGCTAACATCAGTCCAGAACACTTTTTCCTGAGGACAGAGGATGAAGTTAATGTACAAAGTGTTCATGTATTCACAAGTCCATATACAAACATTTCACTTTTTATAGCTTCACAGTAATATTACATGAAAACTGAAACAAGTGAGAAAATCCTGTTGAAAGTGTATATTCTAAACTTATAATCAATACTTTTGTGTTTGTAAAGAGAACAATAAAAACTATTTTGATGAAAAGTCACAGTTGTAAAAATTATCAATACTTTTTTGCCATTTTGTATTATTCTGATATCAAAATGAATATAAAAATGTTAAATATCAACAGTTTAAATATAATTTACATCACATCACTATGTGACTATATAATTATGTAAAACTATGAAATGTGATTAAAAGTAGTCATGCCCAATCACCTGATTAGCTTATAGTCCCCCACATGATAACACCAACAAAGAGCAAGGCCAATTGTGCATTCTTGTACTCCCAGCCAAGCTTGCAGTGATAGATTTAATTGGTTGCACCACTGGGAGCCTTAGGTCTGGAGTTCTAAGAGTTTACTAGACCTTGAATGGACTTCTAAAAGGTGTGCTCACCTCAAAAACAGTAATGCTCAGTGGGTGGGCCAATCTACCATGGTCTACAATGAGTGTACGACGACTTCCACCTTGCACATCAATACTGGAAAGGGTGTGCAGTTTGGAGTCCACCCAATACAGGCGCTGGTTCAACAGATCTGAACAAGATAGGACTTGTTAAACCAAACTGATCAAACAAACATGCCCATTTTCTCATGCTACACAAAACAATGTGAGGAAAGATGTTGATTCAGTCATTCAATACACTTGTCACTGAAAGACAATGAAGCAGTCTAACAGATTCATACCGAGAGTTATCCCATTGGGCCAGATAATGTTATCAGTTACAAGGGGACTCCGGTCGACTCCATTCAAACCACCTCTCTCAATCTTAGCTGGCGTACCCCAGTCAGTCCAGTACACAAAGCTAGAAAATTTTACATAGAGCACATGTTACATCAGACTATTCATTTCATATTATTATGTCTGGTAAAGTGGTCAGAATGCATGTGTACATAACTTTCAGGGTTGGGACATGACTTACTTCTTAATTGGGTCGACCACAATAGCCCTTGGCTTAACCAGGTCTTTTCTAAACAATGTCTTTCTCTTTTTTCCATCTGCTGTTGCTACAGAAATTGTGCCACGAACACTGTCTGTCCAGTAGATGTTACCATGAATCCAGTCCATAGCAATCCCCTCAGGTGCATCTACACCACTGCTGATCACAATGTTATGCTGGGAGGAGTCTTCAGCTGAATCCATGGGAGCTCTAGGAAAAACAGAGCAGTCTAGTTGAATAGAGAGTGGTGCATCTAACACAATGGATTTGAAAGAACACAATGGTTATGCGGTTAAAGTATCTTTTTTTCCTAGCTAACATTTTTATGACACAATATGACTGCAAAATCTAATGCTTATGGAAAATAATCAGTGTCAGCCTAAATAATTGTGATCATGTCATTTAAAAAATATATATAATTGTGACAAGCATAATCACAATGGTTGAAGACATTGCAATACACAATACGTATCACAATATTCAGTTTTTATGAGATTTAAGAAGCTGGAACAGACAAAAAAGGTTTTGGGTACAACAACAACATTAAATTTATATAGCTGCTTTCATAATCCCAAGGTCGTTTCTAATGTTTCTAAGGCCAATATGGGTTGAATCAGAATCACTTTATCATTTAGCTCCCTCAACACAGGTCTAATTGCCATGAAATTTGTGTCATTTTACAATTTATAATAAAAATAAATGTTACATGAGTTCAGAGTTACAGCTGAAGTAGTATTTACAAACATACCAAATTAGTCAGAGTCCCACCCCACCTCAAACAAGGTTGCATAAGTTTTTATTCCCTTTTTTTGGGTAACCTACAACTCAGTGGGTATTAACTAACATTAACTGACATTTAACCTTAACATTAGCTGCAAAAAATTTGCAAAAAATACTAAATATGACTATTATCTAAGATCTATTTCTGGTCCCTTAAATTTGGGGTTATGTGGTTCCAGTATAATTCATCCAATATGGAAATGCTCTTAAAATTATTTGAAATGTATGCACTTTACCCATTTGACACTAGTACTCTTTATATTCAGTGGATTTTATACTAAAGATGATTGTTAAAAAATGCAACTTTTTAAAGGAACTGCCAACATTTAAAACTGTTTGTTATACTAAGTATACCAAAAGGTGTGTTCTGTATTTGCTGGGAAAGAAAAAGGACTTCCCCAATACCTGTAAATCTTTTTGAGGGAAAGGTCACACCAGAATATCTCCTTAGTGGCAATGTTCATATCCAGTGCAACTACGTTCTTCAGGCGAGAGATGACACGTGCATACTCACTACGGTCAAGAGTCATCTTTCTCACCTCATGGCGATTGGTGAAAAACAGGTAGGCAACAGTTCCTGAACAGATGATATGGACAGAGAGAACAGGGAATAACAAACATATCCTAAACAAACACTAAATGCACCTTAATGCTAGAATACACACCAATAGCTTTGCAAGCTTTGGTTGCTGGGTCCATTTGGTAGCCCTCCTCACACTCACACTTGTAGCTGCCCACTTGGTTTACACAGATTTGGCTGCAAGTGTCTGGGTTAGCACACTCATCAATATCTGTTGGGGAAAATATGAAAAATATCAGATTCTGATGTTCCTAAGGCCAATAAGGGTCAAATTTAGAATCAGGAAAAAAAAAGTTTGAACAGACAAATTTATGGGTACAACAACATTAAATTCATTTAGCATCTTTTGTAATCTTAAGGTCACTGCTGACAAATGTCAGATTCTGATGTTCCTAAAGCCAATATGGGTTGAATTTGAATCACTTTATCTGTCGTTTAGCTCCCTCAACACAGGTCTGAATGAAACATGTCTAATTTAATAATTTTATAATAAAAAAAAGGTTTTATGAGCTCAAAGAACAGCTAAAACAGTGCTTATAGACCTACCAAAATATCACCCAGAGCCCCACCCAACCTCAAACAAGGTATAAAATTATGTTTGCACTTATAGTGTAAATATAATGGACTATTAAAATTCCTCTGAATAAGAACCATGGACATACAAAAAGCAACAAAAAACAAACAAAAATAAAAATGACAAACAAAAAACACTGCCTTGCAAAAAATGGCATCATTAAGGAGAAAAGGGGCAGGTGTCTGAGCACCCAAAGCCAACCCCTCTGCGATGAGAAACACTCACCTTAAATTTGTAAAACTTGCTAACAAATACTTCAGACAGGAACTGCAGGTATAATGTTTTGGTATTAAAGCTACTTTCGTTTCTTTACAATATATTAAATCTGCTGCATTCTCCCTTTTTCTTACCTTCACAGCGCTTTTTGTCCACTAAGCGGAATCCACTGGGACATAAGCATTCATAGCCAATCTTTAGGTCCTTACAGATGTGAGAGCAGCCGTTATTGTACAGACACTCGTTAGAATCTGTTGGTTTGTAAATCATGGTTACACATCAAAACACATTGCGACAAAATCATAAACCTTTTTTTTTCATTTAAGACTTTACTAAAAAATGTGTCATGGCCAAATCCACCAACTAGCTAGGACTCCCCCATTACATGATTTTACCAAGCTTGGAGGGTGAAGGCTAGAAAATGCTTTTTCTGGGTCACGTAAAGTGCTATAGCATCTTTTCAAACTGCCACTAATGCCACTAGTGCTAAGTTATAGGAGGAGATGGAGGGCCATCCTACCTACCCAGAGAAAGCAAGGTCAATCGTGCTCTCTTGGACTCCTAGCTACAGATGCGGCATCACTGGGGATTGAACTCAAGATCTTCAGATGCTAGAGACAACCCTTACTTTAAATTTAGTAGATACAGGAATCTGAACTACAACGCCTTAGAAGTTTAGACACTAAATGTCCTGTACTCACCACATTCACGCAGTGGTTCATCAGACCAATCTCTACAGTCACGCTGCTTGTCGCAAACTTTGTCCATGCTAATACATTCACCACTCCGGCACTTAAACCTGGATGGTGCTTCACAATGAGAAGCTGAAAAAAATGGTGATTTCAATGTACTCTTTGTTATGTACTGTGCTTGTATAATTGCATATAAAGTTCTTTGTGAAAAGAACAGTTATTAGAACATGAAATTAACAATGATACAACTCACCATTAACACAACCTAGCTCATCAGTCATGTCTTTACAGTCATAGACCTGGTTACACTGGCGACTGCCATGAATACATGATCCATCACCACACTGAAACTCATCTGGTCTGCATGTGGATAAAGCTGTTCAAAGAATCAGATATTTAAACATTCTTTAATAAAGTAACGACTGTGTTCACTATAAAATTCACAATAAAAAAGTGAACTGCTCTTTAGAAAATAAAGACACCCTTAACCTCTAGGCTTCTTAGCTGGTTAGCAACCTTAAGGCTTATTATCCAGTCCAATCCAGTTCAACTCAGTTCAATCCAATCCAATCTCTCCTACTTCTGTGAATTAGGATTTTTTTTGCCTGGCACTCTTGGATTGCAATTATCTTCTTCATTATTACAATAAGGCTCAGAAGACCAGAATAGCCACTCTTTCTGGCATGAGGCTTAAACACTGAACATAATGTGTCTGATTGCCAATTAGTTCATGTAATAAGTGTTCTTGCTATTTCCTTCTATAAACTTAAGTCAGGATTGTTGATATCATAGGCTATAATTACAATTTCATTTATTTTATGAAAAAGTTTTTAAAAACTGTACATTGATCTTAATTGCATAATAAACTATGTATATATTTACATAATATAATATAATATAATACATAATATTTATATTATATTATATAATATTATATATTATTATATAATTTTTAATTGGTAGAGTCTAAAAGTCTGGTTCTGTTTCAACAATTATATATTTAATTGATTAATGTTATCATCATTATCAGACGTCTTACAATCAGCATCAGTAACAAAATGTTAATATCTGTCAGGCTTTAGTTAAGAGAATAATGGACTCAGTCCTGCCTTACAGCAGTTTCTCTCATCTGATTGATCCAAACAGTCAGGATCTCCATCGCATCTCCAGCTGTTGTGGATGCATTCTCCGCTGCCACAGTGGAACTCCAGTATCGAGCAGGGATTGCTCCTACTGTGAGTTGCTGAAGTCTCACAGTTCTGTGGCCATTCATCTGAACCATCAGTGCAGTCCTTGTCTCCATCACAGGCCCACAGGCGAGGAAGACACATCGAGTTGTTGCAGCGAAAGTAAGTAGAACTGCAGGTGCTGGGCAGGCAGTGGGCTTCATCACTGCCATCATCACAGTCTGCCTCCTCATCACACACAAACATGCGAGACACGCACTGACCACTGGCACAGCGGAAGGCAGAGCTCAGACATGGTTTGGGACCTGTAAAAAGAGTGAAGAGCATTTAAACATATTTAGTCCTTATATAAAGACATTACAGTGTATAATGATTCTAATGTGGGATAAACTCAAATGCTGCTCACCACAGCCAACCTCATCTGCTCCATTCTCACAGTCCACAATGCCATCACATTTCCAGCTGTCAGGCACACACTGGTTTAGTCGTCCACCACAGCTGAACTCTCCAGAGCTGCATGTCTTTGACACTAAGAAGCCAATGGCAGAATATAAATTGAGATTAGGATGCACTTGCTACACCAGCTGAATAAAACATGCTATTAAAACTGAAATCTGTGGTTGGGTTGATCACACTTGAGGCTGTATTCAGAATATCAGTTCAGCAATATATGGGGGGTAGGCATAATGCATAATTCAATACTTTTGCATGTGCGAGTGAAACAGATAATGCTTTAAAATCTAATGTTTATTTTTTCCAACACTTCCAACCAAAAATGCATTCTAATAATCATGCTTTCACTCTTTAATAGTTATTATTTATATAAATGGTATTGGAGAAGAAAGTGTTGTATTCAAGTCCTTTTTTTATTACTTTATTTATGGGTTAATCTGCTGATCATTAATTGATTGTTCAATTTGTAAAATCCTGAAAATAGTGAGAAATGGTCATCACAACTGCACTACACATTTACCAAAAATAAAAAGCTGGGACACTGCGTAAAATGTGAAGAAAAACAAAATGCATAAAACAATATTTTACTCACAATAAAACATAGAAAATATATCAAATGTTTAAACTGAGCAAATGTACCATTAAAAAAATAAATAAATAAAATAAAAAATATATATACGTCATCTGGGTGCCATTTGAACTGAGTGCTGATAACAAACTGGATGGTCCCCTCTCCTCTTTTAGTCGAGAGCAGCATCCATGTTTTCCTAAAAATATTTAATTTGATTTGTCTGCCCACAGAGCAATTTTCCACTTTGCCTAGTCCATTCTAAATGAGCTTTGGCCCAAAGAAGAGAAGAAAGTGGTGTTTCTGGGTCATGTTTACATATTGCTTCATCTTTGCATGATAGAGTTTTAACCCGCATTTGTGAATGGAATGGGGAATTGTGTTCACAGACTAGTGTTCCTGAGCCCATGCAGGGAGCTCCTTGACAAAATCATGCCTGAGGGCCTGAGAGTCACAGGCACCCAATATTGATTTCTGACCTTGTCCCTTGTACGCAAAGAATTCTCAGATTCTCTGAAACTTTCATGATGTTATGTACCATAGATGATGAGATATTCAAAGTCTTCACAATTTTACACTGATAAACATTAAGATAAGATAAGATAAGATAAGAGAACCTTTATTAGTCCCACAAGTGGGAATTTTGCATAGTTACAGCAGTACAA
>JBBPDA010000030.1:12292352-12310660 GCA_037974385.1 Arnoldichthys spilopterus
TAAGATAAGATAAGATAAGATAAGAGAACCTTTATTAGTCCCACAAGTGGGAATTTTGCATAGTTACAGCAGTACAAAAGGTTTTGTGTGTGCATGATCAAACTGCCAGGTGTTGGTTGTACAGTCTGACAGCAACTGGATTTATGAATGCTGCAAGACTGGTTAACCTCTGACCATCTCAGAAGTACCACTTATTGTTCCAGTCTTTTGTTGTAAAATATGGGAATATAAGATTTGCAAATCATTGCATTCAGTTTTTATTTTTATTTTACACAGCGTCCCAACTTTTGCAATTCGGGTTGTGATTTGGCACCCAAAACATAATAGTTTTTCAAAGAAATGTTTAATGCTTCTTTAGTTTTGTACTGAAACTAAATTACGATTTATATCAAGTATGTGATGGTTTAGCCAATTAACTCTCATTACTTGTAAGCAGCATTTTTTTCTTCTCTTTCAGCTACAGTAGAAACCTAACGAAGCAACCTTTGAATAACTTGGTTGATCGAGTACATTTGAGGTAAGTGGAAAAACACTGTAACAATAAAATCACTTTGACAATACTCTTGAATTTTTTTACAATTTGTAAGTCATACTCACAGCAAGCAGCAGGCAGCTCATCAGTACCATCACCACAGTCATCTGTTCCATCACAAATCCACCTCATTGTAATACACTTCCCATTCCCGCACTGGAAGCCACACGTTGCAGCATCTGTGGAAAATGCACATATTAAATGTTTGTTTTAACTGTAATGTCTTGGCACAGCTCTTCTTAACACTGTGGCAACATTAACGTCACATCAGAAGAGAGAGCCAGAAAGGACAAAAAGTCCAAATCAGTAGCCTTTAACACAGATTTGGCACTCTTAATAAGTCTGTGGAACCTCAGAGCAGCTGGCTTGCTTTTCATGAGAACTGATTCAACCTGTGTGTAACCAGTGCATCAGGTTTGTCTAGCAGCAGGTAACAGTCAATCAGTCAGACAATTGCTCTAACTGTAATAAACAGTTTGCCGTTTGTGATACAGTTACTGCTCTAAATGATATACATAGCATATTACTATCATTTAAATTATTATAACTACAGTTATTTTACATATTTGTAGGAGGAGGAGGAGGAAAAACAGCAACAGTAGAAGTGCAACTGAGAAATTTCAGTTATATATATATATATATATACAATTTTTTATTATGACTTTTTAAATCATATTCATTTGTTTATTTAGTTTTTATTTTACTTTTTCAATATGGTACTGTTTTAAGGAGCTAGCACAAGAATTTCACTTACTGTTCATGAGTAAAATTTGATGGATATTTTATTCACCTATTACAGAGACAAAGAAGAATTGATTTTGATATTTTACTTTTTATTTTAAGATTTTGTGAAGAAACGTGCTAAAATGTGGCACCCTGTTCTGACATAAAACTGCTCAAATGCTGGAGATGAAAAGGAGCAATCTGCCAGCTTTCTGAAGTCTGTAGCTGACATAAAGCACCATTAAAGAAGCTGTAATAACTGCCTACCAAATGTCCTTAAAATTACCTCAGTCTGCTTGTTCAGTCAACAGAGAGGATTTGCGAGGTCCCTCCCAAACCTCAAACTCTCCCTCAGCTGAGCGAATTACTGGTCAACATCAGGACAAACGTCAAGGGAGCCAAAGGGATTTGGGAATTGCCTTCTGACTGTACGGTCAGTGACAGGGTCACCTGTTTCTGATATGAACTGAAGAGGAGGGGCTTAGTGATCACACCACTTTTTGCCATTTGAGTTAACAGAATCCTACTTATACTTTAACCATAGAAACAAAACTGCACAGAGGGACATATACATTATTGATTAGTAACAATTTTCCATAATGTCTTAGTAGAGTTTGTAGAACAGATAACATTTAAATGAGAGCATTAAGTAGCCAGCATGAATTCTACATGGCCTAATGCTGGTTATCTTGGTGTAAAATATGTCCATATCATGTCTTAAGCATTATTTTCCATAAGACTTATTATGAAAGCAACAAAATTGGATGTGAACAACAGTGAACAGAAGGAAAAAACACAAGAAAAAATCCTCATTTATCATATTTTTTACTAAGAAAACACATTGTGTAGTGAACTGAAAGGAGGCTGCACTCCTCCCAAGAGTAGAAAATTTTTTTTGCATTTGTTCTCTGGAGGGGAAAGCTTCACAGAAGACCGATTATTTTAAATATTATTTTACTGAAGCTCATTCACTTGACAAAAAGCTATGAAAAACAAGTCAAAGTGTCTCTAACATCACTTACACATGAACTGAGTCAGTAAAAGCATTTTCTTTTGCTTGTTTTTCTGCCAGAGCCTAAGAGCTTCAGTATGTTTAACTGATCCTTCGGTGGTGATACACAGTGCTAAATCTGAAATCCACTAATGATCTGATATTATTTACTGTATATTCTCATTGGGAGAAACCTTCATCTTTACCTTCACCTTTCACTTAGATTGATGGATGTGTATGATTACAGCAACACATCACACAAAATCCTGTACTAACGCATCACAACATTTTCCTGCAGCCTCATGCAGTGGATGCCTTAGATGAGATTACAGCTGTATAATGTGGTAATGATGAAATGATTTAGTGCACAAGCCATTTACAGCATTTGATGGAAATCTAAATCACTTCAGGAGATGTTTATGTATGTGTGTCTTTAAGGCAGCATGCATGATTAATAGCAAAGACAATCCGAAACTTGCAATGCGAATGCTTGATTGTTTCCTCTGTCCTGGAACTCGTTTTGGATAAAAGCGCCAGCCAAATGAATAAATGTAAATGTAAATGTAACTTCAGAGACTCTTCTACATTCAAGCCAATGGCATCAAGTGAACTTATCCATCATGGAAGGTTAGAAAGAGTTAGCAAGGACCACAAAAAAAATCCTCGAAATTTCCTACCCAGCCATGGCTTGATTAGATTGATCAGATCAGGACAAACATGAAGAACACTGGTTAAGCTGTACTGGCTCACCATTAACCATGCCTAAGCAAAAATAAATGGTTGTGTAATTGCTGTATCAGCATATCAACAGATCACCCGTACCTACTTGGTTCTCTGTGGTTCCAGTATCCCACAGTGTAAGTATAACCACAGAGTAGATACAGTATCAGCAAAAGCCATGAAGTATTAAAACAACAAACAAATCTATTAAACCACTATCATCACATACTATACCACATTTATTTCAGTTATGAGCAACATTAGGAACCACCACATGGCCAGTAATGTTACAGTAAAAAAGACAGTTCTTAGAAAAAACATGCTTTTCCCAAGGTCACACAGAATGGGAGATTTCAGTCTTATAAACAATAAAACTACTGGAATGTGTGTATGTAGAAGAAGGGAAAAGATGCCTCTCCGTTGTGGATAAATCAGAGGAGACCACTATGGACATGTTGTGCGGTGTCACGCTAAAACTAATCCAGACTGAAACGCTTGAGGAAACGCAGTAAAGGGCGCATGCGCTGTGGAGCTAACTCTTACACTCAGCGAGACTCCACCGACCTGTAGCCCGTACAGGTAAAGGAGAGGATGGAGCTGCTCTACCGTACTGAGTTTAACCAAGCCGCAAGATGCACTTTGCAGGAGGTACCTGAGCGTTTGCGAAACGCATGAAGGCATCTCTGCCTGTTTCTGCAGCTAATATCCATTATCACTCTTATCCATTATTAATTATCCAATTTCACACTTGTTGCATTTTATTAAAACTGAGCACTACAAATAAATAATTCCACATATATAAAACGTTATAAAATTCAGTGTAAACTACCCACTGGCTACTGGATCTTACCTGTTTGAGTAGGAGAGAGTACAAATACCACGAGGAACAAAAATAACGCCTTTTCCATGGTTTTAAGACCGAACTGTTTACACTGTTCACACCGGGAATATATAAACGCTTTTCAGACTTTTCAGTTTAAAACAGACTCTGGCTGTGCTCAACAAAACTTTTCCAACTTCTGCTAATTCTGTGGTGGTTGTACGGAACCGTTCGCCCGCGCCGGTGAGAACTATGTTTATGATGAACCCCTTCAATTTGAATGGGTTCGTGGGGGTGGGCGGGGCTTGCGAGCTGGGTGGTGTGAGGAGGCGTGGTGTCCGGAACACCCACACACCGCGATGCCGCAACTTTTCTACAAAAATGTTCCTTGAGGATGCACCTGCACTTTCTCCCCTGTGTTTTGCCAAACAAAGCTGAACAAACCTGAATCGAAGTAATACATCAGATGCTTTGGTCTGGCACGGACATGGAACTAGAGCTCGAGTCTGTAGATAAATAATTTTAAAGGCCACACTTGGGAATGACATTATACTAACGGATAATATTTATACATTCAGCAAAGCATAAACATGTACAGAGCAATCAAGAGCATTAAAGTGGTCTCAAATCTACCCTGACTCTGATCAAACGTGTTTTATGAAAACAGGAGCCCACAGTCATCGAGATACTAACCCACATTCATTACATACTGTATCATACTAATTACTCCAATTATCAGTTGAAATTATATGGAAAGGTTTAATCATCAGAACAATATATAAGCAATCAACATATTACCAGTAATGATAAAGGAAAACAAAGAATATTTTTTAGAAAAATAAAACGCATTTTTGATTTCAGGCTTGCTACTGAGGGTTAAAGTGAACTTTTTTAAGGGAAGGATGATGTGTATAGCCTCTTCAATAATCATGAAGTTTTCCTGAAAAAGGACATTTATTGTTTTCTTTTAGGTGACCATTTGTCACTGTGAACACACCCCATCACACTAAGTGCACCAGAACAAAATGTAACCTATGCATTTAACCCATCCACACATGGTGCAGCAGGCAGCTGCCAGCAGTTCCTGGGGAGCAGTGTCGTGGGACAGTATCTTATTCAAGGGCACCTCAGTGTGTCCCTCACCTTTACATCCGATTTTAGCCAGTAAGTGAAAAGTCAATTCTTGGCTTTATGGTGTTGAAAGCCAAAAAAATTTGTGGCATAAGGATCTGAGAAACTCTGACAATGGGCAAACTGTGATGGCTAAACGACTGGCTCAGAGCATCTCCAAGACAGCAGGTCTTGAGGGATGTTCATGGTGTGTAGTGGTTAGTATATACCAAAAAAAGGTCCAAGGAAAGAGAACAGGTGAACCAGTAACAGGGGGTCCACCTTGATAGGAAGGTGTCAAAACATGACAGCTCCCTGTGTATGGGCCTGGTAGTCAAAGAGCGGTCAATGCGTTCTTGCTGATCCCGGACAACCGCCAAGGCAAGCACAATGGGCTTACATACTTCAGAGCTGGATCATAGAGCAACAAAAAAGTATGTTTTCTGTTACACAATGTGTATAGTTAAGGTCATGTGCATCACTTACCTGAGGAAGATATGGAAACAAGATGCATTATGGAAAGAAAGCAAGCCAGCAGAGGCAGTGTGATGCTAACGTTGAAGTACGTTCATGTATCACCTCCCTAAACAACCTTTCGTGGCAATTATTCCAGAGCTACAGTGATTTCTTTCAGCAGAATAATGTGACCTGCCACACCGCAAAAATGGTTTGAAGAACAAAGACTTCAAGGTGTTGGCTTCCAAATTCAGAACATCTGTGGGATGTGCTGGACAATTTACTCTAAACTTTCAAGACTTGATCTGCTGCGAACATTCGGGTACCAGATACCACAAAACATCTTGAGTCTTGACAGGTCAGAGCTGTTTAAGCCTAAGAGGGACCAACACAATATTAGACAGGTGGTTTAAAGGTTATGGTTGATCAGTGTATGCATTATAATGGCTACATAGATGTGGGCAGTGGTGGCCTAGTGGTTAGGACGCTGCTTTGGAGACCTGAAGGTTACAGGTTCAAGTCTCTGCCTGGGCACTACTGAGGTACCCATTAGCAAGGTACTATCTTGCTACACTGCTCCCCAGGTGCGGTCCACAGCTGCCTGCTGCTCCAGATGTGCATATGTGATGGGTTAAATGCATAGGTCACTTTTCGTTGTGGTGCTCGAGAGTGTTCACAATGACAGTCACTTGCAGATGATCATTTGATACACTGAGGGCAGCCTGGCTCGTTCTCCTTTTTGCAGGTGTTATTCTGGCTATGCTCCAAACTGTCATTGCCAAATGAAAACTCACCATCGCATCATTTTAAAGCTTTAAAGTTGAGATATAGTTTCACTGCAGCGTAAAAGACTCAATTTAAGTTATATTAAGTTTTATACACTTAATGATGAACAGTAACAGTGAAAAGGCAAGTGGGGACAACAGTAAAACCGAAAAGTAGCCAAACATGTTCAACTAGTTATGTTGTAATGTCAGATTCACTCAAATACACCTGAAAGGGAAATGCAAAAATTATGCAGTACCATGACTTTTACAATTTCTTTTTGGGATGAGTGCGACATCTAGTGTTAAACTTAAGAAGGTCAATTTTAAAATACGAGCTTCAAATTTACAGATTAGTTTATGGTTTACATAGTTGTTAATTTTGTAAGCAAACATTGTAAAATAAGAACATTTTAAGAGTAAAACAAGGCCCCACTTACATTCATTAATTGTTCTAAAAATAGAACCAAAAAAAAACAAAAAACAAACAAACCATGAATTAACAAGAAATTCATGTGGTCAGAGTGTACTTGTGAGATGCCTTTATTATACTTCTTGAAATCCAGTGACACCGACACAGTACTGAGTCCTAAGCATGACTCCCCCCTTTTCACTGACTGGAGCTTAACAAAGGAAGAAGTACCTTGATCCCGCTAATATTCTTAAATTAACCTTAGGGAATAAATGGACAGACAGAAAACGTGAAGCAAAATAGAGGATAATGGTAGAGAATCCTTTCACATTGCTCTTCTACAGACTCACACGATATGCACCCTGAAGTGGCTTTTAAAAACAGAAACCTTCGTACACTGCTCATAATGACAAAAAAAAAGCAGATTCTCCCTATGGTCCACAGTCCTGTCAGCTAGCAATGCCACGGTCAACATCACTTCCAAAAGGAAATAAAATAAACCAAAACAAACGCATTAAACAAAAACAACCATATTATATATAAACCGGGAATGCCTGCTTAAATATTTTAGTGAGGGTTTTTTTTTCTTGGTTTTAAATCGTACACTCTGGTTTTCAAGACACAGATTATGGCTGGACTACATTAATCTTTATGGGGATCCTCCATTTAAAAACACTTCATTAACTGCGCCCTAATCTGTGTCTGCAAAAACCTGCACTAGATGTTAAATTTAATCATTGCGGATACAACTTGTCCCTAAAAATCAATTCATTTATAGTAAAACTAGGCCCTTACACTGGGCCGGTCTGGTGAATGTAAAGTAAAAATGATATATGGATCAGAAACTGCCAAGGGAGGGAAGAAAAGAGGGCATGGTCCAGCAGAGGGTCTAATCTTCCTCACTGCCACTGGCAGAATGCTCCTATGAGAGTAAAAAAGATGGAGAAGAGAATTAGAAACTCTGGCATTTAGCTCAGCACAATTTCTTACATAATTTCCAATGCTTAAACTGACCTGGAAACAAAAACTAGCATCAGGTAAAATAGTACCTAATTTTGCACAAACATGTTGAGCGGACTCCATTCCATATGATCACAAAGTTCCAGTAACATTTATATAATGTTATAAACAAAAACTTTGTTCTGAGCAGAAACACCTAATAACTTCAGCTATTCTAATCTGTATTAGAAAAAAAACAATTCTTCCTCAATACTTTGTGATTTGCATTAAATATACTCAAGAGAAACTCAAAATGCATCTTATCTAAATATCTGATGCCACTAAGTAAGCAGTTAACAAAAGATCAAGTGCTTTAAGTACAGGTACACACCTCTTCCTGCTCCTCCTCACTGTCATCATCGCTGACCACAGGTTTGGGACGCGAGCCTCTTCCGGTGCGCCGCCTTCCCTTCCCTCGCTCTACCTTTTCCTTACGGCTCAGCTTAATCTTCACCTTCACGGACCGCGCTGGAACGAACACATACCTTATTTTTGATCGTTCTCTCACCTCCATGGTTCTGTGCGCAAGCTAACAAAGATTATGCTCACATTCAGACTCAGAGCCTTCCTCTGCCTCTTCCTCCTCTTCGTCACTCTCCTCCCCCTCACTGTCCTCTTCCTTTTCGATTTTCTGCCGCACACTTGTGAAAACAGACTGCAGCACGATGGAGTCTTCGTAGATCTAAAACAAAATCCCAGACAAGGGAGTGAGCTGCCAAAACTACTGACACTTTAAAACTAGACACTGTTACTGTAAAATTTTTAAAATGTCATATGTCACCAGCAACACATTTGTTTCAAATCTCTCACATAGTAGTACAGGATCTTACCAGTGATCCCTCAAGGTTGAAGGTCTGAGCATTCTGGCAAAGCAGCATGACATCCTTCTCTAGGTCATTCAGACTACGGTACTTATGAATCCTAATGCGCTCCTGTAAAGCAACAGACAACAGCGTAAAGGACCGAATTTACTGAACTACCATTTTTTGGATTTAGTCGTTAGATTTAGAATCATTTTCATTGGATGCAATCCCTCATTCACAGCTTTTTTTTATGAGGTTTATTTTAATTATGGGAAAGAAAACTTTAAACACATACAAAAAAAAGATGCTTTCAATAAATAAACAGCTTAGTATTGTCCTGCAAGTTACCTTGATCTTGCGGAAGTCCACAGGTTTGCGGATGAGCTCGTAGTATTCAGGAAGCTCCTTACGAGAGGGCAGCTGAATGAAGACTTCGCTTAGCTGTCTGCCATTGCTATTGCAAATATATTTATCAAAGCCAGGAGGCTCGAGTTAGTACCTAGAAATATTTTTTAAAAGTCATAGCATTTCCTAATTCTCCTTAATGCATTTGTACGCTGCAGATTGTTACTGCTTCCTTAGTTGTTGTACAAAAAAAAAAACAAAACGATGATTTAATAAAACTAGTCCTAATGAGCAGCTGCACATGGAACTGACAACTTTAAGCTGCTTGCAACCACTTATCAATGTGTTACATGTGCCATTAATTATCAGTAAACAGCAGATGAACGTGATGTTACCTGTCTTTATACTTGATGACCGCATCAACAATTTTCTTCATCTTTTTGGTTAGGGAAGGGGGATTGGGCGAGAGCTTCTCAGCAGGAGGCCGGCCCCGCTTTTTCTGCTTCTTACTGTCGTCATCCTTATCTCTGCTTCTTCCACCACTTGAGCTGGGTGTGGCTGGACCTGGGAGGTCAAGGTCACGGTCTCGCTTCCTCTTTCGGGTCGTTTTCTTGTGCCGCACTTCCTCCTCAATCTCCTCCAGTGTGCCCTCCTCTATGGCCTAAAAGAGAAAAGTTCAAAGGTTTTAAAACAAAGCACAAGTTTAAGTACTATAGTTGAACGCACCAGCAGTTTACAAACTCTATATTTCATATTCCTTACGATTTCAGATCACATTTTAAACCTTATTCGTATGGCTTACAGAATAAAATGGCGTATAGAATATAAACACAGTGAAATCTGACATCTTACCTTGAGCCACTGTTTCTCAGTGAGCGAGTCACTGTAGTCCACTTCCTTTCTCTGGCGAGAACCACGACCAAACATCTTCTCCTCCTCTTCCTCACAGGTCAGTCTCTCCACCTCTGCATCATCCTTCATGATCCAGGTAGGCAGCTCGTCTTCCTCCATCAGACGAGGTCTTCGTTTAGGGTTCCGTGCCTCCTCGCGGCGCCGGTCGAGATCCATCCGCTGTAGAGGAACGGGAAGCCGAAAGCAAAGATGATGGAGAAGATGGTAAAAGGAGGGAGAAAAAATAGGAGTAGAAGAAGGGAAAATAGGTTAAAGAAGAGTGTACATGAATAAATTTTCAATGTTAAAAAAGTAGTGTTTACAGTGTGTATGAACAGAGCTCACTTACCATAAAGTGATCAAACTCCTCCTCACTTCTGGCAATCATCTGATTGACTGTTTCATCATCAGGCACCTCATCCTCCTCCTGAAATAGGAGGGAAAATGATCAAAAAACACATAAAAATGTTTGTTTGTGTGTGTGTAGTCAAAAACAATTCAAACAGTCAAGGTTACAGGTGCATCTTCCTTTAGGTGTTGCTGTAAAAACTACAGGATCAGAATGAAGACTGTACCTCGTCCTGCTCCTCGTGCTCCAGGATGGCCTGCAGGAAGGCCCTGCGCTCATGGCTAGAAGACTTCTGGTCAAACATACCAGCCTGAATAACCTTTTGATCCACATTGAGTTTGTACTTGGCCGCAGCCAGGATCTTCTCCTCTACGCTGTTAACAGTGCAGAGACGCAACACACGCACTTCATTCTGCTGCCCGATACGGTGGGCACGATCCTGGGCTTGCAAGTCCTATGGGTGAGGAGTGGGGAGAGAGAGAGAGGTCAGTTACAGGAAAAAGAAAAAGAGTGGAAAAAAGCTAGTCGTGGACAGGTACGGTAGTGTACCTGATGGGGATTCCAATCACTGTCGAAAATGATGACCGTGTCAGCAGACTGCAAATTGAGCCCTAGACCTCCAGCTCTGGTACTCAGTAAGAACACAAAGTATTGAGAGGCTGGGTCGTTGAAGTTCTTCAACAGCATACCACGGTCTTCAGCCTTAGTGGTTCCTACAAATTCAAACAGTGTAGAGGGAAAAAAAGTTACAAATTTATTTCAAAAACAAGAACCTTTTGGTGACAGGTGGATGTTGGGAGGGGAGGTTCCTCACCGTCCAGACGCAGGTATTTAAAATTGCGGTAAGCAAAGTAGTCTTCCATAATGGTCATGAGGGAAGTCATTTGACAGAAGAGAAGCACTTTGTGGTTAGTGGCACGCAGCTTGGGCAAAATGCGGTCCAGCAGCTCAAACTTTCCTGAAGCACGATACAGGTCCGGCCTAGAGAGAAAGAGGCAAAAGACAAATGTGTAAGTGAAGAAAAAAATAAAGATGAAAGTAATAATACTGAAAAACACAACAGAAAATGTGTATTAACAGATTTCTGAAAGAGTAAACCTATTCTTGAACATCATATTTCTTACCCTTGAACAATTCCTCCTGTAAATCCCAAGTGCTCAGAAAAGGACTCCTTTTATTACAATAATAAAAAAAACAATAAAAAAACAAAACATGATTAATGATGGGCAGGGTAAATACACACACTAATAAAACACACAGAGAAAGCAGAGAAGAGAAAATGTCTGCAATACCTCAATGTGCTGGAACATGTATGGGTGGTTACAGATCTTCCTCAGCTGCATAATGGTGTTCATCAGTGTCTTTGTGCCACCTTTACCCTGTCATGAATAATACAGACATCAGTTCACATACTCTGAGCTTTGCATAGGACAAAATATAAGCACTACATAAAGCACCGAGGTTAAACTGTAATCATTACCTTCTTGTCCTTCTCAGAACCATCAGTCAGCAGGACTCCTTTAGCTTGCATGTGCCTGTATAGGACTCTCTGCAGTGCTGACATGTCACACTTAATCACATACTCCACCTGTACACAGAGTTGACCACAGATCAACATCAGCATGGCAAGTTACAAAAACATTACGTAGAGCTGGGACTGCTCCAACACACTGATTGTATAGGATGGTGATACAGATGTAATTTGTTTCGCCACCCTTTACAATCATTGTGTTAAAGCATCAAGGACCACAACCACCCAGCATGCAGTCTGTTCTCCCAGTTACCGTCTGACAGCTGCTACAAGAGCATGACTGCCCGCACCACACGGGTAAAGGACAGTGTTTATTACTGGGCCATCAGGCTACTCATAACCTACCACCACACACTGTCACCCCATTTCTCTATAATCTCTGTTCTGCGCTCAATTCCCTTGCCCTCATCCAATGTGCAATATTGCTGTTCGGACTGGTCACTTTTTCACTTTTGTACATTGCACTTTACACAATGTGCCCTTTCCATGGTCCCTTTATATATATTTGTGTAAATATCATAGATATATTGTCCAACCCATTTTTTCGTACTATTACTAACCTTACTATATCATAAGGTTAACATACATATGATCAATAAACTGAACTTGAACTAATTTGCATATTGGACTGACATTTCCAATCCAATTTATTCCTTCCTTCAAAATATTAAAGGCCTTGCCATAGCAACTGGCACTCCTACATCTGTTTGCATGTGAAGCCTTATTGTGTATATGCTTAGGATAATTTTCAAATTAAATACTTTTTTGCTCTTTTGTGTGGTTTCCTATAGCTTCATGTAAGCTTAATATAACACCACAATCAACACCACCACCGTCAATAATAAAGCTACAAATATTCAAGAAAAATAACAATAATAAATAATTTAAATAAACATACTATAAAAACTCCTAAATCGGAATCACATCAGAACTGACAAGAAAAGTGGACTAATATCATGTACGCAAAAAACAAATCCATAGTAGGTGAATGACTGGTCTAGACTGGACAAGCACTGATGTGAGTCAAAATATGTGTGAAAAAAGAGACAAAAAGAGAACATACAAAGGAGTGAAACACTATGTAACCAACTGACCTTCTCAGGCAGCTGTGCCTCTACTTCCTTCTTGAGCCTCCTAAGCAGGAATGGGCGGAGAACTTTGTGCAGACGGCGAATGATCAGAATGGTCTCTTCCTCATTGAGGTCCACCTGTGGAACAGGGAAAGGGCAAGCAGTGAGCCCATAACTACAAGAAGAAGAACAGAGAAGAAGGAGCACTTTGAAATAAAACACATATTCCAGTAAAGTGAATAAGGCTACCTTTTCACCAGTCATGGCGAAGGGGGCATTAAACCACTGTTCAAAAGTGCTGCAGCTTTTGAAAATGGTGGGCAGCAGGAAGTTGAGCAGGGCCCACAGCTCAGGCAGCTTGTTCTGCAGAGGCGTCCCTGTAAGCAGAATGCGCCTGGGGGCCAGGTAGTGTGTGTTGAGAACCTGAGTCAGTTTACAGTGATGGTTTTTCATGCGGTGGCCCTCGTCCACGATCATGTACTTCCAGCGGATCTGACCGAAACAAAGACAAAGAGAGATGGTGATTTGCACTTGGTCAGGCAGGACTCTAAATGTAATGCTTTAAGTGTAAAGGAAACATCACTTCTTTTAAAAACCACAATCCCCAAAGGCTTGGCAAACAGAAAAAACTACCAGCACCACCGCACCCATGTTTTAGTAATAAAAGTGTTGTACCTTGGCCAAAACTTGCTTGTCTTTGATGATGTACTCATAAGTGGTGAGAAGAACATTAAACTTGCCACTACGTAGAATCGGAACAAAAGCGCGTCGGGCAGCAGGTGACCCCTGAGAGGAGGACAAGAGTGTCAGTGTGTCACCTACCATAACTGTAATCATCAAGAGCATTACACAGATTCTTAAATGTACATTTAAACTCAGATTTAAATAAAGGCTTCACAGCCATAATCACCTTGTATGACACTTTGACCACAGATGGGGCCCACTTATCAAACTCTAACACCCAGTTTGACAGAGTCCTGTGAAAAAAACACACTGATGTCAGCTCTAACAATAGAATTTATGATAATCAGACATTATCTAAAGGCTTATCCTTGACAAACAGAAATGACAATGCAGATGAATGTTTATGCCCAATATATAAATATTTTTCAAAATGGCCCAACATGTAAAATTTAGATCTATAGTAAAATTAAGTTAAATGTCAAACCACAATCATTAGATCACCTTAATTATTTGTGCAGTCTGTCCTCAATAAGCTAATCAGCTCAAAGTAGAGTGGTTCTAGATTAGCGGCTGTTAAAAGGGGGGCCACAACAAGGTGCTACAGAAAATTCCATAAGTTGTAGCTCTACATAGATTTAATAAACAACTAAAATAGAATAGCTAAAATTACCATAATCGAGAAAGCTGGTACCTCTTTAAAAACAGTAAATGGTAATAAAAATGTAATATAAATGCCAACCAATCACAATTCATGGCCATCCAGGACCCACTTAACCAGTTATTTGTAATGTCATTGAACATGGCCATGTCTTTTGCATAAAATGGTCTGTGATGATAAAGCAAGCAGAATGGTCAAGGTTCTAGTGGATGGCAAGGCTTGCATGGAGGGGCAAGTGGAGATCCTACAAGTCAGTGTGACTAACCGTTTAATCCAGTAGTATATGTTAGAATGTAGACATATACACTGGGAGCTTGCGTTCAGTAGCTTCATAGTTCACAGCATTGAACCCCATATTTTCAATGATTTGCCTTCTGCTGTGTGTGTGTAAATACTTGAAAAACACATTGGGCAAAGAAATGAGAAAAGGCTCACGAGAGGGGGACAATGATAAGGAAGGGTCCGTTGATCCGTTTATACTCCATGAGGTAGGTAATGAGTGCAATTGTCTGGATGGTCTTTCCCAGACCCATCTCATCAGCCAGAATGCCATTCAGATTATTGTTGTACAGAGACACCAGCCACTCCAGACCCTTAATCTGTCATAAAGAAAAAGGAAAACAACTGTGTATGAATATTTTCAATTGTTTTTAAAGCACTTTGTAACCAAACCCTCTATATAACAAGTATGTCTGTTTTGTTTTCAGCCTTGGGCGTAAAAAAAGAATCTGGAACTAAAACCATTTCATCATTTATTTCCCGTGTGCATGTAATATACCTGGTACTGTTTGAGTGTTCCATTGACCATGAGAGAAGACTGCTTGTCCACTTTCTCAGTGACCGCATGAGCCACGGCATAGTAAGACTGCAGGCCCACATTGAATGATGCACTGCCATACTCATCATCAACATCCTGCTTAGCATGGCTGCAAAATGCAGGACAGATGAATGATTAGCATCTCAGTGTGCCCAACAAAATAGTTTAGGAAAAGCTGGAACACATGAGACTGATTTGTCAAATGCAAATTGATAAACATTTTATTTGGTAGGTTATAGCATGTTCAAACGATCATAAATAATACAAATCATTAGCATCAACATTAGCGTATTTCTAATCCTACCTCTAATGCTACTGACAATCAACTAAATAGTAGCCAAATAGTTTACTAATCATTTTTAGGATCTGTGCAGCACCTATAGTGTACTCTCCAAATTAAATTGCACCAAATATTGGGTGAAATTAAAAAACAAACCAACTAAAGAATAAACATTTTTTTAGAGTGCATAATGACTGGGGATACTTACTCAATAATGTGGCGCACATCCACCTCTGACACATCCTCACTATCTGGGTCTGGAATTTTCTTCTTGTCTTCTGATGAAGCTGGGGCCTGAGCAGGCTGGTGTTCCTCCTCTTCCTCCTACAGAAAAAAGGGATGTGAATAACAAGGCCTATACACATGATTATTTATATATATATCTCTCACACACACACAAAAATTGGAAGGGTTGAAAAGTCCATCAGAATAAATCAGTGGAAGTAGGAAGGGACCTTATTAGGAATTCTCCTGACAGCTACGCGCATGCAAGATCATAGCTGCACAAAGTTTCCCCAATGCTGGTTAACAGCATCCAGTCTTGGATGATATTTAGCCTTAACTGATGTAAACACAGAGAAACCAGCCTCACACAGGTAAACCAATGTGAAGGGCAGGTCAAATCTCAAGGTCTTTTTTCGTAAGGGCTGGGTTTGCAGTCATAATCTCAGTCCTGTCATTTAAATGGCAACTACGCAGGCATTCTGCAGTCAAGAGTCTACAATAAACAAATACGATTTGGTAATCTAATGATTAGGTTACAGTACACTGAAAACATTAAATACAAGCAGTTTTAGATTTTTTATACTCATTTAATTTAACAAAAACTATGAGATACAGATACAGGTACAGTGACTGGAAACCTATGCCCAAGTGTGGGCATTGATTAGCAGTAGGCATTACTACAAGTGTCGACACAAGTGAGAAAAATGTACCTCTTCTTCATCTGAGCCGCTGTCTTCACTATCAGAACGTGGGGCCACCTCATACCTACAGAAAGACAATTTCAAATTTCTTTAAAAAATACAAAGAGAAATCTTTTTTACTGCATTTAATAATTATAATATATGTTCTGTTCATACATTTTTATTGGGCCTATAATGGACTAAATTCAGCAGTGAATCTAAAAGGGGCCAACAAAAGTGTGTGAACATAGTTATATACTAGTTAATTACATACATACACTTTCTGACCTTCACCAGGACATTTAACAAAGCTCAGATGCAAGAGAATTTTTAATTGTTCTCTCCCTGTATCACACACACACATACCCAGGATTCATTTCTAGCCAGGCATCCAGTTGTCCAGCTTTAGGAGCATCTACACCGGTCAGGATCTTGCCACTGTCCACATGAATGACTTTCACTGGCAGGTCACTCATCTGACTGGTCTCATCCAGAGGCTACAGCACATGCAAAAACATCCAGTAGAATGACTTCACAATGATCATATCATGTAGAATCACACACAAAAATGCAAAAAAATTTAACTTAACTAGAACAAAAGTTTTTATTTATCTACACTGTATAAACCATATGCTTAAGGAATGTGTTTTACCTCTCCATCAGGACCCAGTGCAGCAGCTCCACCTTCACTATTCTCCATCTTCTAAAATAAACCAAAATTAAACTTCATACAAGAAATAAATATAAAAGAAAAACCTTTCAGAGCGTATCTAGCGAGCTCCAACATCACAAATTTACATCACCTTCTTTTTCTTCTTTTTCTTTTTCTCCTTGAGCGCCTGTACAGCCTTGTGGGCACGGACAAGTTCTGTGAGGTTGGCCACATACTCATCCGTCTGCTGCAGCAGGTAGGCCAGACGCTTGTCTTTCTTCTGATCAATTAGCTTCCTATAACCCTCTTCATCTTCCGCCTGGGAGAGAAATAGCATTTTTTCTTTTAAGAGTATATAAATCAGTATAGGAGGATCATAAATTTAGGGAGCACGTGCGTTTGTTCATTTTTGTTTGCATGTTTCCTCACCATCAGCCTCCTCATTCTCTCCTTCTCAATGCGCTCATTCTCTTTCTTCTGCTCCCGCTCTGTGTTGGCATGGTAGGTGGCCACAGCTTTGGTCAGCTTCTGCATCTTTCCTGTGATGGAGCGATGGTACTCCTTAAAGTCCTTTGCATGCTGGAGGATACTGTTGAGATATTCCTGGAAGAGAAGAATTTCAAAAAGATTTCAAAATTGGGTTTAAATTTCTTCAGATTCATTTAAATTGTGTTTTCGAAATCTGCCATTGCAATCTTCTAGTTACCACTTAGTCAACTGTAGAGAACAGTACTATACCTGATGCTTCTGTCGCCGCTTGCGTTCCTGCTCAATCTTCTGCTGCTTCTCCAGTTTCTCAGTAATGCGAGCCTCACGCAAGGACTGTCTCTTGCTGCGCTTATAGGCCTTGGCATTGAGCGCTGTTTCCAGGGCTGTGTCACGACGCATACACACCACTACCTCCTGACGTAGCTGTAGGAGAGTAGACACAACACAGGTTTATAAAACATGTGTTGTCTAATATTTCTCCAGTTTGTAGGAAAACAAGAGGGGAAGGCACTTTCTTCTCTTAAAGTGCAATATCTTACCTGTCTCTGGAAGTTGAGGAGTCTCAATGCCTTCAGTTCAATTGTAGCTTTGGTTTTCAAGTCCCCTGCCAGAGAACCAGGAAGGTTCTCCAGATCCTGGATACGATGGGCAATACGAGCCTGCAGTCTGAACAAGGACCGCATTGAAATTATTACATTATGACATGGCGACATGTCCATGTTGAACACACATGCACACACTGCAGTGCCCCCTCTCTTACCTGTATTCCCTCTCCTGTAGAATCTCTACAGGATCCAGTCCACGAGGCTTCTGGATGGGCGTTATGCGGTTCTGTTTTGGGTGCAGCATCATGGGTGGTGGCTGGGCTGGTTGTCCAGGAGACTGTGTCTGAGGAGGCATGACAGGGGAAGCAGCTGGGGGTACAGAGGGTGGTGCCGGAGAAGGCCGACCAGTAGGTTGGGGAGGAATTAACTTTTGGGGAGCACTGGCTGGAGCAGCAGCATTCACCATGGGCCCTTAGAAAAAAAAATAGAAACCAGATACTTAGTGCATTGAGGATTACAGATAGCATTGCTTAACAAGAACATTTTGAAATCCCATCCTCGTCGAAAGGTGTTCTTTAGTGGGCAGTGGTGGCCTAGTGGTTAGGACACTGCCTTTGGGACTTGAAGGTCGCAGGTTCGAGTCCCAGCCCGGGCACTACTGAGGTTCCCTTGAGCTCCCTACACCGCTCCCCGGGCGCTGTTGGTAGCTGCCCTCTGCTCCACGTGTGCACGTGTGATGGGTTAAATGCAGAGGTCACATTT
>JBBPDA010000030.1:12325601-12365065 GCA_037974385.1 Arnoldichthys spilopterus
CTACACTGCTCCCCGGGCGCTTTTGATAGCTGCCCACTGCTCCATGTGTGCACATGTGATGGGTTAAATGCAGAGGTCACATTTTGTTGTGGTGCTTGAATGTGTTTTTACAATGACAAATAGTCACTTTCACTGTTAATCCTCTCTTATGATTATGCTGAAAGAGGACATCTTTACATAAAAAAATATTTGTTATTTGACTTATGTTACACTTCAAGAGTTCCAATATTTTCTGTTTGTTAAACAAATCTGTCCAGGGATTTATAGTTTGGACATAGACATGCTATCCACATTTTAAAATATGCCAAAGCTACTTAAGATAGCAATTAGCCAAAGGCCGACTGAAATGTGCAAGGCCAAGATGGCCTGCAATCCAATAATTCAGAAATGCTAAAGATAATACTAGAACAGAATAGAATAGAACAGAACTTTATTGATCCACTACTGGGGAAATGTACGTGTTACAGTGGGTAAATTAACTGTAACAGCTAGATTAACTGTTCAAGTAAATGCTTGGCATCAGGGAGTCGGGCAATTGGGGAAAAGTGACAATAATATTTATTTGAACATATGGTTCCTATATAACTTTCTGCTAAACACTGACATGATGTATTAACATCAAATGCCAGGGAAATGCACATGATATATTGAAACCAAGAGTTTAATGCTGTCACTTCACCATACTGTGCATAAAGCCCCAGGGGGCATAAATCTGTGTTCCCCTTCTAAGTAGGTTAATCTTGCTCTTGTGCTCAACCAATGTTCATGTAAAAAGTACGTTCTGAGAAAATGGCTAACATGTTCTGGCAAATTTCCGGTTTTTAATTTAAACGGCTCCTAATATTGGGTCACACATATGTCAGCAGTCCTCACACCAGTCTGACACTAAGGGTTTTCCCACACACATTTAACAAAACTTGATACTCTACAGGTCTCTTTGTGTTTGAACAAAAGCTACCAATTGAGCAGAAATGAGCAAGAATAACTGAGCAAACCGGGTTAGGAAAATTTTTCATCTCTTCAACATAAAACTATTCCCTCAACACGCATCCAGCAGTAAAGTGAATAAAAACGTTTCCTTCTTTAAGACGTTACCATATTAAAGCTGAAGATTATTTTAGAGAAATGAAGCAGGGATAATCTACCTTACGACCTGAATGTGTGCCCATTACAGTAATTTCTCTCTGCTTCATTCGAGCTGTTTTAGCCGTTTAATTCTGCTTTAGTGGCATAGCAGGATGAGTGTGTTGGACTGAGAGCAGTTCATTACTAGTGCTCATAAGAATACAATGACCATGTCCATACAGTTTCCAGGTCTGAAAATGGATAAGTTTTCATATAGACTTTGCAGGATGTTTAATATAACACTGACTTGAAGTGTTATATACATATTTTAATATTTTACACGTAAGCCTGGGAAACAGACAAACAAGAAAGTGTCAAAAACATTTTTCATAACTGTTATATTGAAAATGTTTTACACAACCCCTTCACAATACTATCAAAAGACATTAACAAACCCACACAGTGTGGTGGTCAAAAACGTTGTTAAGTATAGGCAAAAAATTCAATTAATTTGAAGGTGATGACACAGCTGCATTGATTTAAGAATGTTCTAATTAATTGCATTCATATTAAATAAAGTAGGCAAAAATGCATGTTCAAACTGTAAAGATTGGTTACCTTTTCTACATTCCACTACTTTCTAAGAAATTCCTCCAGTCACATGTAATCATATAAGCATATTTGTAAAATGAATTATGAATCATATCAAAATAATCTAACTGAATGAATCTGTGGAGACATTTGAGATTTCATGCACTGAATTAATTTAAAATGCAATCAAATTAAATAGTTATGATCTTAGAGATATACATCTACCTCTAAGCAAATGACAGTAGCCCTAACCATGTTTAGTCAAATATAAGTCATTTACCTAGTGTGGGTAATGCCACATGTGCTGGACTCGACTCCCCCTCTATTGAGTTAGCGGTCACACAAATGTCCTTGACCTCTCGGATGGGAACCCTGAGCTGGCTGTACTGGAAACAGCACTGGTCCTGCTTTTGGTGACAGCTCAGACAGCTCAGACATTGTGAAACATTGTTCATTTCTTCATCCACAACCTTGACACACTGTGTACACAGGTCTGCAGCTGTGTACTCTGCTCTGCTCAACTCCGAGCCATTATTCAACTTCACTCTCACCAGGTAGTTGCTGATCTGGCTTCTTGCTTGGATCTTGGGCATCTCCTTAGACACGACAGAAAGCAAGACAAAACAAAAGATCAGGAGATGGAATAATTATGTAATTATGTAATAACTATGTTCGGTTTGCCTTTTAACCTGCGATCATAGATCAACATGTTGATGAACAGTGAGCTACAAGGTTAGTCAAATAATGTCCTACATGGTTCAAATGATTTGGCCACTTCCAGCACAAAAAAGGTCACCGTTTTTCCACTGTGTGTGTGGTAGCATACCTTCCATAGAACGGTACATGTGGGCTCTTCGGAGTTAGCATCACAATCACTCCAAACATCAAGCTTTCCAACTGGAGCTGAGGAATGGTTAGAAAATGAATGAATGATATATATTTCCTAATTCAGTCCACTTGATTGACCTCTGCATGCTTCAAGAACAAATGCATTCATTTGTAGCTGTTGCAAAATCTGACCACCTTTACAGAATGTAGGACTATGATTGCAATTACAGCTAATTAAAACTAGGCAGGTTATACATGATGGTGAAGTTGCTACTATACTATCAGTAACTCAATTTTACAGCTAAAAGCTGCACCCAATCTCTTAAAAAAAGTAATCCAAAATTTGTAACATTAATTTATTTGATTCATTATTAATTCATTATTTGATTCATTCATGATTCATTATTTCCTCAATCAATAAAGTTTTCTGATTCTGATTATTAATAATTAAGGTGTTTGATGAAAACTACGTTGGGATTTTTGCCAACATTCTATAAAACTTATCCAACCTCGCAACTGTTGCTATGAAAGAATTGTTAAATTTGTGAGTTAGGGCAATTGCTTACCTGCAGCAGGAATCTCCACCGTGTATGAGCACCAGTCGCTCATAACAGTATTTTGTAAACCCACAGGACTGAACCAACAGCGAACACGGAACATATACTTGGTGAATGGCTCAGGGTCATCTAGCACAAAGGTTGCATCATATGTGCCAACAGCCTACAATGCGCACACACAAAAACAACAACAAAATCAATGAAAAATGAAAAGTCAAAATGAGTCAAATGGAAACCAATATGTAAGCGATAAGGAGTGACTCGATTTTCCATGGAATGAGGAACAAATTCTTAGAATATTGGAGCATCAATGTTTTCTCTCTCTCCAGCATCACTCCAGCCACTCCACAGATAATACCTCTGTATGATAGAAGCAGCACACCTGCACATATTGGTCATCAATCTATCCATCTATCCATTTTCTAAACCGCTTTTTCCATTTCCACAGTGGGAAAGCTGGAGCCAATCCCAGCTGACTACAGGCCTAAGGTGTAGTACACCAGGACAGGAGGCTAACCCATCACAGGGCAACACATAGACAGACAACCTTTCTCACACACACTCACACCTACGGGCAATTTAGAGTATTGTACAGAACATTGTATAGTCTTTAATGCAATATAACCATTTATTTGCTGAATTTAATATTTTTAAAAATACAGCTAAAATAAAATGTGTCATGTTCAAAGGTTTGGCCAACCTCCCAGTCAAACCAATAATGTTATTTTTTGTAAGGTATTAAGAGATTATTGAGAAATATTATAGGTATAGGTAAATCATAAATGTTCACAACCTTCACACTTCTCAGGCTTTAGTGCTTACACGTAACAGCCATGAGCTTATCTAAGCAGCTGTCTTAGGATCTTAAACTAGCAATAATTTATTTTTACAGAGAAAGACAGTGGCTGACTCTAAAATACATTCAGTCATTTCCTGTTTGTAATTTTCACAATCCTAAATGCCATTAAAGAATAAAAAGTTAGGGAGAACTGTAGAAGTCACTTATATATGCAAAGCAAAACCCCCACATCACTAAATATCAAGTGCCAGCAGTTAATGTCTCACTGTCAGTAAAAAAGAAGAGTCGTACATAACAAGAAAATGATCCAAAATATTAATGAAAATCAATTCCAAGAAATTTAAAATTATTACTGAAAACCTGTGATTAGATCTTAAACATAATGTGTATGCAAGACAACCTATGAACATTTAGGGGAAAGTGGAAAAATAAAAGTCCTAAATCAAGAAAAGAACTGTTAGATGGCTACAAGATACATTTGGAAGTGTTAAAAATTTTTTAATTAAACAAACAAATAATGCAAAGGGCATTAAAATTCACAGGTTTGTCACATTGAAGTTTAACTCTCTTCTGCAACTCTTTCCGGGCTGGTCTTCCTCTGAAGCCCGCAAGACTTCTACATCTAATTCAGAATGCAGCAGCACGTCTGGTCTTCAATACACCTAACTTCTCACACACATGCCCCCACTGCTGTAAACCCTTCACTGGCTACCTGTGGGACATCAGACATCAAAGCTCTCCTCAGTTTTGGCTCCAATGTGTTGGAATTACCTTCCTTCAACAGTTAGAAATGAGTCCCTCACTGTCTTCAGACAATGGCTGAAGACTCACCTCTTAACAGAGCACTTAACAGAGCAGACAATAACTGCATATTCCAACAAAACTAACACACTTGCTACTTACTATATATAATTTTTAAAAGTTGTCTTTTCTATGTAAAGGATTAGCATCAGTTCAGGTAGAATCTTGGGTTGACTAGCAGGTTTTCTTTGTAGACTAGAAAGCACCATGTACATCTCTCTGGGTAATAGTGTCTTCCAAATTTGTGAATGTAAATTCCATGCATCAGCAGTGTAAACTTTTTTTTCACCAGGGTTGCCCAGAACTGTACAGTAGGTTTATTAAAAAAATTCTATAATGATTTTGGCTGGGATGTTCTTATAGCCTCTTTCAGGCAGTTGTGTTGCTCTGGGCATTTTCTTGTTATTTTTCTACTGAAGAAAGTTGCAGCTCTCCATTTTAATAGAAAAACACTCCCCATGTGAAAAGTTAAAGTAATTTTATATATTTTACAACCCTTCCATCTTACCTCTGTCCAGTCCAAGTCATACTCATTTTTATACTGGACTTCACACTGCCATTCTTGCGAAATCCCCTCGTCTCCTTCTTCTTCCATATTCCAGAAGATCTCCAGAGGATCATAAGTGTGATTGGTGATTATCGGAGGGCGTGGCTCTCCTGAGGAAGATGGGGAAGTTAAATTACTATGAAAAACGAGTGTGAGGTATAAGGTAGTTTAATCAGAGTGAAGGAAAAGCTCACTGATATTGGCTGTACTGAAGACGGTAGAATCTGACTGCACAGAGCCTAGTGTGCTCCTTGCAGAGACCCACACTTTCATATCATTATGTTCATGGTATTCAGTACGTCTGATAACAAAACTGTCACCGTCCCCCACTTCTCTTTGTTCATGGTACCTGAATATGAACACACACAAATCCTGGTGGTTATTGCTTCTAGTTTGCAAGTTTAACAAACCCTACCATTGCCAGCATGTGGTGATCAATGCAACACATCTTTTGCACAAATTCAGAATTCTTTGTAACGGTTTATTTGCATATATAAACGTGTTGGAGTATTATATTGTAAGTTCCTCCTCTGCACAACACATTCTTCTATTTTCTCTAAGTCTACTTTTTGTATGAGAGACTTATTAATCTGTAATTGGTTTCTTTTTTAGCTTTCTAAATTGTACCCCAGCATTAGCCTCACATGTCAAATGTAACTGTCTAATTTGTATGTACTGAACCTGCCTTAGCTTAAGGCAATTCTGGAGGTTTCAAACCCTCTCTGATATCTGAAAATACAGGACTGACACAGAACCATTATAAAAGTAAAAAGAGGCTGCCAGAACCAAAAACCCCAAAACTCCCAGTGCCAGAGTTATACTGTCATGTCTTGAGCTAGAAAAGACCAGTACTGTTACTACAGATACTGTATAAGAGAATCAGAAATGTTTTCGCAAGACACAGACCTTTTCCCTCTATGGTTTCTCTGTTTTATTTATTTTTTATAATACATGTTATGGGTTTACCCCTGGATACAGTGTTGTATTTATCTTTTCATCATTGTTTTATTCATGCCCACAAATATCATGACAGTTAAATTCAATAAAAACGCCTTTAAGCAAAGACCTTTTCTACACTAGCAAAAAAGTTTTAAAAAATGGCATTACATGCTGTCTCTTGCATCTTCCCAATGTAAGGTGAATGTGATTGGATTTGGGGGATAATGTGACCGTGTCCAGTGGCAGTAAATATCTTTCTCAGCATCATCAAATAGAATTAAACAAGTGGGAGGTGGATCTGCAGAGACAAAAAAGAGGGTGAGTCATCCATACATAAGATGAGAGATACATTGAAAGACTAAATGAAACAAAAGTGGAGACTGTTGCAGTGGGTCACAAAAACTTCTGTGACAGTTATAGGGTGAATACATGCAAGAGCACAAGTACACAGGAAGAAATATATATATATATATATATATATATATATATCAGGTCTGACTGCATTTCAATATGTTTGCACATGCCTAGCTTACAGTGGGCTATCAGAAAAATATAGGGCCATGTATTCTGGCATATTTGTATAGGACTTGTATAGGTTTTTCCATCACACAAAAAAGATTATTCCTGCCTCGCCTTTTTTCCAAAGCACAGACACATAGCTGCTGTTGTACTCTACATGTGTACAAATGAAATTACTCTCCTGCCTACTGTTGGATCAAATAGAACTATAGCTTATAAAAACAACAGGCCTATTTTATTTTACACAACATAAATAACATGATCAGTCATGTTAAGGTAATTCAGAATTGAAGCCCTTACACTACAGGCCAATAATGTATTACACTTATGACTCAATGTCATTTCACACATTTCATTACACCATTTCTTTGACCACTTATGATATATACATATACAGTATACATAAAAGCAGTCTAATACTCACAGCCTTCTTTTATTGTACAGCTTCCAGGTACCTGTTCAGGGCATGAGAGCTCACAGTTTATGCTCTGCATAAATTGTGGTGTAAAAAGTGCAAAGAAATGTGCAGTATTGCGACTACACTGATGGAGTGTTGCTTGTGCTGTGTTTTCAGTTGTCAGAAGATGAAGGCGACAGCGGCCACATTTCTGTAGGAAACTCTGCGGCTTTGCACGGCACTCAATAGACACATTATGGTTGTCAGGTATGACCCGATTCCACCAGCAGTCTACATTCTGTCCAAAAGAGGCTGGAAAAACAAAGAAAGACAGACAAATTATTTTGTGGAACATGAAATGTGGGCCATGGTGGCCTAGTGGTAAGGACATTGCCCTTAAAACCTGAGGGTTGCAGGTTCAAGTTTGGGCCCAGGCACTACTAAGGTACCCTTGAGCAAGGTACTGCTTTACTACTCCCCGGGTGTTGTTGGTAGCTGCCCGCTGCACATGTGTGTACATGTGATAGGTTAAATGCAGAGGTCACATTTCGTTGTGGTCCTTGAGTGTGTTCACAATGACAAATAGTCAGAAAAATAGAGAAAGCGCAATGCATAAATATATAGCCTATAGTAGAATATGGTATGACTTAAAAATACATCACAATAATATTTTTAAAAATCTAGTTATTACGAGATGTGAAATATAACATTACTTAATATTTCAACTTTGTAATTATTAACTAATGTTTACATGCCATTTTCAAGCTATATCACCTCTGATAGCTTATGACAATACAACTAGGGCTGGGTACAAAAGTCCAATACTCTAATAGTACTGACTGGATTATATCAATACACATAACACCAGAATTCAATACATCAGCGAGACTGGTGCCTGACTGACAAAATTACATTTGTTTTTTTTTTTATTAATTGAGTCCACACGTTACATCATTCTAGCACTGGAGCTACAAGGCTTACATTGCTAATAAACACAAGGACTCATCCGAATTGTTTCTGTAAAAATACACCACAAAAAACGATCCAGCTCCTCATTAAGGTGGTGCAAACTTGTGGATATTGTACCTTACTGTAACAGGCAGTGATTTCACACAACAGTAGAACTGATATTCACAGTGCACATGTAAGGAGGACTGACCTTTGATCAGATTCCTCTGGGTGTTTGATGGTCATTGTCATGGTCATTGTGATTCTACATCAGCTCCTACTACTGGGGCAGTATGTAAAAACAGACCATGTTGTATAAAACAATTGCCTGCAGTGTTTGACTACACTGTGATGTTCGGTTCATTTTTATAGCTCACCTTAAGCTATACTGTGTCTTAAATCACATCTAGGCTGCACCAACAGTAGCAAGCTGTAGTTTGAACAGCGCTGTAAGATTTTGAGAGTGTATTTGTGGAAATAATTTGGGTGACTACAGACTTTTGTTGACTATTGACCAGCGTTTGATTGCAATGTTACCCTCGTAGTTTCAGTGCTAAAAAAAAGAGGCAAAATGTGGACACCAAGTATGTACTGGTTTAACAACTACATCTGAGGGAAGTGGAAAATTATGTGAAGTACAAGTCCCAAAAAAACCCATTGTGTGCTATCACAACCACAACACAAAAACTGACACTGTAATATAAAAGACTGTGACTGGAATAGATATTTATAACAGGAATGGGTGTGTGTATATATATATATATATATGTATCTTTCTCAGCTGCTGTAGCAAGTTAATTTCCCCAATAGGGGATAAATAAAGTACTATTCTATTCTATTCTAAATGCTTTTGGTAAACATGTTATTATTTTTACCATAGATACCATACCCAATTTTTCACGTGAGTTTCCATTGAAAAAGCTGCTTATTCTTATGTGACAATATTTTAACATAACACCAGTTGGTATTGCTATCTTTTTTAGCATTTCATTGACTTCTGTAAAACTGTATTTCAGCGACACTACACCGACACCTAACCCTAACCTCATTAAACAAAAGACAACCCTTCTACGCTTTTTGTTTTTCCCAGGCAAAAGTTTAATCTGTGGAAGTTTCTCACTTCGACAGATTTTCCTGTATTCCTATCATTATGAAGACATTTGGTCCTCACACAGAGTTAAATACATGTACGCGCACACACTTTTATTTATATCGTTATCCACACCCAGCCCTAGTCTGTTAAAGCTCAGACAGAGTTCAGTTAAATCTAGTCACATGAGTTTGAGACACAACAGTTTAGGCGTAAGTCATATGCAAGAAACACAATGACAGTACCGCTCACCGTAAGGGCAAAGCCAGGCGAAGAAGCAGAACGTGAAGATAGGCAGGACCAGGGCGCCACTCTGCCATGCCATGACTGCATCACGTTTACAACTAACCTACATCATTCACGTTAGGCTCCATATGCAGTCCTGCACGCAACTGAGCCCTGTAACGTTACAGCAACTAATTTGAGCGGCGCGTGTGAACAGCAGTCAGAAGAAGCTGATCGGGCGGACCCTCTTAAACTAAATACTGCGTAAAAAACGTAAAGCTGTGAAAGAAAAATAGTTTTTTCTACAAACACACTATCCTAACTATTACGTAATACAATAAAGAATAACCGATTTCTCTTTCTGGACTAAACGAGGTTCATTTTTGTTTAACGGATGCCCCGACATAACGAAACTTTTTAAGGCACTATGTGCGTGTTGACACACGCACGCCTCGTCGCCGGTACCATTACGAAATGTCCAGGGGGATAGTTAAGAAGTCAAAGAGGTCCATATGTGTATCTCAGTTTCAGGATTATCCTTCTCGTCGGGTGCAGAGCTTTTCTGAGCTCTGTGTTTCGTCTTACCTACCCAAATGATTTTAAAGAGCTGCCTTATTAATGTTGCAGCTGGAAAATGAAACCCCGTTTCTGGATCAAACCAATTCGGCCAGGCAAAGAGGGCTGAGAAATTCCGTCACAGGATACGCCCCCGGTGTTACCGACAACCATGTGCACTTCACCCATCACTCGTGTAAGTGAGCATGAACTAGGGCTGAGCAAAATGTCAAGCCATACAGTTAAATACATATTAAAAATAGAAAAAAGCACAATATTGTGATTTGTATTCGAGGATCCTGAGCAAAAGCTGTGTGCTGTGTTTTTTAATCAAATTCCTTTAGGTTGTTCTGTGTTTTTGAAGTTTGAAAATCCTTTGAATGCTTCTTTTCAAATGGCCTCAAACATATTAACCTCTAACATCGTTATGGTGCACTTGTTTAAACCCAGTACTGCTTACCACCTACTAGTTTATTTATCCAGATGTGACATTTCTTTGCACTGGACATTCATTAGCAAAGCTTTGTTTACACCACCCAACATGCAGGAAGTGGAGCTAAAATGAAAGGTCCTAGCACATTTTTCAAACTGCTGGTAATCACTGCACACTTTAATTCTCAGGACACTGAACACTATATAACCATTTTATAACCATCATAATAGGTTTAACATGGATGGACAACATCTGGATTCATGATGTTACCAGCAAAAAGTCTACCAGTTAAAAAGTGCTTTGTCATCTGTAGAATAATAAGTGTTGCTTCATATTAGGCTGCATTCCAAACTGCACACTACCACACTAAATAGTAGGTAACAGCAATATTAAATGAAGTCAATAATGTAGTATGTGAAATATAGAAGTGTGTTTTTTGGGACACAGGCACGGTTAATGTTAGCATAAGCAATGAGCAGTGTAATGTAATGGCTGTGCTAATTTGTAGCATTAGCTTGTTTGTACAGTATAACAAAATGCAGACGTGGCTAATCCTTATCCTGGGACTTTTAAATGACTTTACAAGACTTTATAAGTTTTCATTTTATTATTTAATTAATATGAGATATTTGTTGATATGTTTTGTTTTCACCATTATTTTTACACAAGCATTTGCTGCATGGTATCACCATCATTTGTAGAGATAAAACCTGTAGATATGTCATTTCCACCACACTTCCCTATTTGGTGGAAAACACAAGAGTGTGAAGGAAATGACATTTGAACTAATATTGTTTAGGCATTTAGGCAAAAAAAGCTGTTACTTGAAGAAACCACCTAATAGCAGCAGAGTTTTGTACAGTATATTTGTGCTGCATTATATTTTAATGCAATTGACTTACTGAGTTATCTGGATCAAAGTACAGTTTGATGTATTTTTGCCCCTCCATGTATAGCAATAATGCCTTTGCTGCTGTGTGTGCATGTATGTCAAACACCTTCGTATGAGAAAAGGAAATTAGGATATAGCAGTCAGCCAAAAAACATTATAACAAGACTGTAAAGAGTGATTCTAACAATATCTTTATTGGAGATTTCACTATATTTATAAATGCTTAAAATACAGTAGATTGCAAAAAATAGCATTTTGTATTTGGGGAAAAGTGTCAGGACACATTTCAACTGACAAGGCAAACCAAGGCATACTGAAACATGGGCGCGTGACCTAAAAGCAAAAGCTTACAGTAGCAGTGACTTCTCAGTAAAAACAGGAAGGAAGGTACACACATTCACACATACACACACGCATGCACACACTCACACACATAGACACATAAGCTCCAATCAGAGCAGTTTTCAGCATAGGGAGCTGATCTCACTCTTGCTGCAACCCCATTTGCAGCAAGCATTGGACAGTCCCACCACCACATCGCGGCCCTTCCTGCTGGAAGTGCGCAGGGCTTCCAGCACCTCTTCTGAGATTAGGGAGCGCACAGGACGGCTGAAAGTTGCACCTTGCTGTCCACCATGGGTTAGTTCCAAAGAGGCAGGCCCAGCACCATGCTGGAGGGATGCCTCTGGGCCTGAGGGCAGCCCCCAGCTGACTGCAGTATCTCTGTCTTCTGTGCTATGCAGGTCCAGAGTCAGATCTTCTGTAGAAAATATAGGACATGATATTATATAGGAAATACAATCCCTATCAAAAGTTTGGAAGCTATCAATAATATAGCCCCATTTGTTTGCAGATAAATGCATAAAGTGATTGCTCATGAGCCACTACAGAGATTTGAAAACAGCAGGCCGCTAAAGATGCTGTTTTTTCTGTGTTCAGTGAACATAGCTGTACACAATGTTAAATTTGCTTGATAAAGCTGTTTAATTTGGAAAATAACAATCAAGGAACTGAGCAAACATTATCAAATATTGAAGCTGATAATCCGAAAATTATGGAAAATTATAAAAAATAGAAAATAACAGGATATTATTGAGCAGAAAAAAATATTTTGCTTACAAAACACTTTAAGAAACACTGAATAAACATGTTTAATCTTTTCATGTCAGTTGTAAAATCTATAATTCTATATTCTCAAGTCTTTTTGTATATATAATAGCAAAAATATGAACTTATTAATGTTGATAAATTATGAACATATATTCATGTCCATAAATATTCTCTGAGCTTTTCTATGTACAATAAGAAATTCTTCAAATAAGTCAATCTATACTGCTATTTCAAACCATTACTTTATTAATACCATTACATTTTGAACAAATGGGAAATTCAGAAATTAAGGTAGTAGGAGGTGCTGATCATAAGCACTTACACATTGACATCAAACAAAAATGTGGACCATCTGGGGGCCTTGAAAACTAGTAAGAGCAAGGGTTCTCAGTTGTTTTCATGCAGGGACCCTGTCCAGTGTGAGGAAAGGTCCAAAGACACATATGAGACAAATTAGGCAAATATGTAGCTGTTAAAAATAATTGTCTGTAACATCAATTGTCTGTTTATCATAATGTCATGGATATAATCAGTTCTTAAATAACACAGGCCAAGTGTAAGTTTCATTATAAACAGAACATACTTAGTGCTATTTAACTGGATTTAGTGCAGTGCAGATAACAAGCACTACTGGTTCTTTCTGACAGTGCCAAACTTTGAATCTTTTGAAAAAATTGAATGTGTTCTGATATAGGTTTGCAATAAAAAATGTTTTGCCAAAGTCCTGAATGTACGTGTCTGCCAATGATATTCCATATCATACTAATTATTGTTGATGGACATTATTAGATATGACAAACTTTTCTAAGCAGTAGTCTACATTAGAGAATATGTGTTAGTTTCTAAGATGACATATTATGGTAACAGTGTGCATGAAAAACAAGTGTCAGCTATTATTTGGTCCAAAAGTAGGAGAAGTTATAAGAGAAGTCAAGTTGTTTTCAAACACTTGTGTACTATTCACATTGCATATGCAGGCAAAAGAAAAGAGGATGTAGCCCCAATCGCAGCAAAGTGTCACAACCTAAATAATTCTAGGCCTGCAGTTCTTACTTTCGCTGCATATTTTTGCTGGTTTTCCTAATCTAAAATGCCTTATTCAACTAAACAGTGTGTAGTGCAGGGCTAATGAAGGTCCAGAATCAGTGAACCAGTGGCTTAGGACCATCTAGTATTGTAGTTTTTAGTACAAGTCAGGTACTTTAAACTGAATTCTTTTTATTTCACATTTTTCTGGTGCTCTGTTCTTGCCTGCAGGTTCTTTAAGTGTCTAATATTTCATTTTTAGATTTTGAAAAGTATATTTTGTGCTAGAATGCTTTAAATATGTAAAAGAATACAGATACTGTGTAGTTTTCTCTTCATTGTTAGTATTTAGCATTTTATCACTAATTGTTTAAACTGCATACAGCTTGTATAAAGAAGCCATTTAATTTAATTTGCCTAAATCCTGCCTGATGGTATTTACTGAGTTGCTAAAGGCTTAGTGACCTAATTTCCCATGACTGTTATACAAATTCATCATCCTGGCATAGAACCAATACAAAGATTTTGCTGATAAGGCTGATCCGTTTTGGTCTAAATTAGTGAAAAGTTTGGGGTTGATGCCTTTACCTGTGCTCGTGATGGAGCGTCTCCATCGAGAGCCTCCGCAGGTGAAGATGACTGCACGGATGAATTCACGGCCGCACAGTTTGACCCCATATGTGGGCCCGTCCATGGCCTTCACTCCAGCCAGCAACAAACACGTGGCCAGAACTGCGGCTTTCCACATCGTGAAGCAGGAAAAGCAAAGACAAGCAGAGGAGGAGAAAAATGATGGAAGTTAACAACAAGCTGTCAGTCTCTGGTCTCTAATGCAGGCTGTTGAATCTGATTTTGGTCTCGGCCGGGGAGATTTCTATTTGTTCTTCTCCCAGGTGTCCCTTATAAAGGAGTATGACACACACACATATACAGTGCTCATGCCTTTCCAGTCGCACATGACTGGTGTGTCATAGATAACCCACTGAGGTAAAACCAGAGACCTTTTCACAGACAAAAGCTGTGACCAGAAAAGGCATAATTAACTAGGGCACCCAAAATGAAAAAGGAGAGGGCAATCTGATTGAAGGGACATTTCTCTACGTAAGCACCCAATGTCTTCCTTTTGCTATTTCTAGCTTATTGTCTATTGCTGTACACTCAACCCAGTATTTGATTCTTTTGTCATTTATTAGTATCTTTTAATTTTCAGTGTATAAACATGTAAAACATGTTGGGTTCTATCGAATTATAGAGTACATTCATTTTATTTAGTTACTAAATATCAAAAACTAAGTATTGATTGTCTTTATTTTAGAAAATAAATCTTTTAAAATGATTATTTAGTATGTAAGTATTCCACAAGTGTTCACCTAAAAATGTCATGGGTAACTGCATTCTGAATACCGCCTTTTTATGTAGACTGATTACAAATACTTAATTTCTCAATTCAGAATATTTATTATATTATTTCATATATTCTGTTCCATACTAACATCCCATCCCTAACCACACCCTCAGTGAAGTATGGAGGTGGGAGAATCACAATAAAGAAATCCTTTTCTACAAATGTTAAGGCTTTACCTGTCAGTAACGAATGAAGTGACATACAAGGAAATATTAAAAGAGACATTTATCTCACTGGCCAAGAAAGAGAAGAAGATGTTGTTTCAATAGAAAGATGTTTCAATAAGATGACCTCAACCTCATACATACAGCAGAAATAATGTGCAAACACACAAACAGGTAAAGCCTAGCCTATGGGGTGCCCAGCTGCTGTCCTAGAGGGCCAGTGTCCAGCACAGAACATCTGGTTAAACTCCCCTGTTAACTGCCAAGTTTAGAGAGTCAGCACCATAGTAGGGTACCCCTGACCAAGTCAGTCTTCTGACTAAATCCTGGAAGTATGCTGCATAACAAAAATAAAAGCGTCTGAAAAAGTCATTGTAGTTAGTCCAAAATCATCAAAACACACAATATGGAATCATTGTTTGAAACATCTACAGAACTACTTGGGCTTATGACGTGTGAATTAAATCTACATGCATTTCTTGAACCAACAGGATATTCTGAGACTGAGGCTGACTATGGTATATGATGAACACTAAACAAAAGGTGCGTAGTAATTTTAAAAAAATTCACTGAAACCCTCTGACATGAGCTAACACATTATGGACAGAGGCCTAGATTAAACACTTGTTAAGAAATATGAAGGCCTATTTGCAAATGCATTGCTCAGTAATCCTTGTTAGCAAAGCTGATCAGGTGACTTGTTTAAACTGCATTTCATTGTATTTTACTAAGTCTATTGTGTGTGTGTGTGATTTCTTGGGGGGGGGGGGGGGGGCAGTTTCTCTGCAAGGTGAGAAACATTGGCCGTTAAAGGCTAGGATGGGTTTGGGGTTGAGAGTCACACAAGATCCAGAGAGCATGACATTTTCAAAATGTGATAACACATTTTGCCTATCTTCTAACCACATAGACAAAGGTCCCCTATTTTAAAATGACAATGGAATAATGAATGTGTAATTAGTATGTTGATAATAAGGCCAACAACATGACATTTTGAGGGACGTTCACCAAAACACATCCATTGACACATTGTCTGCAGTGGACGGGCGAGAGGTCAAGGGCACTCTGGTGGACTTTTATAGTTTTCTACCTTCCTTTAACAATAATAGTTTAATAACTAAATAAATACACGCATTTATTAACAAAATTGTCCTAGATTTTATATTACTTGGTAACATAACTCAAATCTGGGCTTTGAGTAACAGGTGATATTTATCTGCTGATTTTTGTGCAATTAGTGCAAGTCTTGAAAGAAACAGCCTTTTAAGTTGCATTTGAACAACTGGCTATCTGATTCAGTCAAATAGCTGTGCTGCTAACATTAACCTCCTGATCAGGCTTTTCGCCCATTCTGCCATTTTAAGTCAATAACAGAACATGGACCGACTTCAGAGCAGTATAAACATGGACCCAACATATTAATGTTTGTACCCCTTTAAGGCACCATTTGGCTATGATTGACATAAACTGTGGACCAATAAGACAACACCGCCAACATTGACATGTTGATTGGGCCTATAGGCGAGAGACAACTTAGTCGTTGTCTCTTCCTATGGACCAATCGGACAGCAGAATGGGGCGGGATGTAAACGGGTGGGTAGCAACAGTTGCCCGGGTGAGGACGAAGCGCCATAGCCACGGTAGTCCTGGCGACAAGAACCCCAGCAACGAGAATCAACAACAACAGCCCGATTCACTGAAACAATAAAACAAATCTAAACTAGCGGCGGAAAACTCGCTCCGACTCAAAGGTGATAACATTTATTTTTGATTTTTCGCCTATAAAACCACGTTACGTTTGTAAGAGAAACGATTAGGAGGACTGTTGTTTTTCCCCCCCTAACCGTAGCTGGATCTAATGTGTCAGTAGCCATTACAGCCGCCTGCCTCGCTGAGTGATTGGCTCGAGAGCCGCTCTCGAGGTGACTCGCGGCGCCCCGGCGGCCAGCTGGGGCTCCGAACAAACACGCCGAACGGACCGCTGGCTTCTGTTCGCCTCGGCAGAGCTGGTCGTTGTTATGACGATGTCAAATGCTAGATTGGCTGTACAAAATGGCGGGTGTTGTTAGCAGAACATACGCGAGTCTGCACACATTGCTGTATGCCCGAGCGCGAGCGCCGCTAGCTTAGCCTGCGCGAGACGGCGAGCGGCTCTCACTGTCAGCTAGCCAGACAGCTAGCGTTGCTAGGTAGCCAGGCTGTTGAAAATAAACGCCGTTGGCATAGCTACAGCCAAGTCCGAGTGGACGAGTGACTGTTTACCTGCTACCGTAGACCTTACAGGAACTATTCGTCTCCGGTGTATCTCGAGGGTATGCCATATAAACACTGAATATATGTATTTGTACCTCCACACAGTTTAATGCCCTTTCAGTTTTTACACTCGAGTGAATTCGGCCCTGCTTTATTGTGGAAGCAGTGCGCCGAGTCGTGAAGTGACATCACTGTCACACAGCTGTCACACCAACCACGTCTTCTGAGACCAGTTAATACAGATATATACTGTGTGTGTACCGGACATAAAGGGACATTGTGAAGCCAGTGGAATGCTGTATTGTGTAAAAAGTGTACGTGGAGCCAGGAGACATACAGCGTAAAAGAAATCTACCAGGAACTAACATTTCCTGGGAGGTATTCGTCGTTTGCTCCTTTTGTGTCTTACTTTTCCTGCTTTGAGTTTCTGTCTGGACCCCACTGCTCTGCGAACAGCGATCACATTACTTGTAACAGGAAACCAGATGCTTTACTCAGTCTTTCCTCCTCTTTGAGCTGAGCCTCTAATCGCTGCTAGGGGGATTTTTATGTATCGGCATCTAGGGGAGTTACAAGAACAGTGACCCCAAAATAGTAGTGGCATATTTAGAAGTGTTAACGTAAAACCACAATAAACTTGCCTTGCCTGCCGTTTTGATAAACCTGGCCTTGTTCTGAAGTTTTTTTTGTCCCTATGCAGAATTTAAACCGGGCTATCTTAATGGCAACTCCAGCCTATGTGGGGGAGCTGCAGCCAACCTCCCAGCCTCAGGGGGGTGGCGTAACTGTAGCATCAGTGCAGCCTGCCACTACTCCCACCGCGAACCCTCAGCAGTTCCTGGCAGAGCTGCAGACCACCGTAACGTCCAGCTCGGCACCGGCGCCCACGGGCCACACCACGCCACCTCCCACAACAGCGCAGAAGACACAAGTAGTCGCCCAAACCCCACCCGCTCAAGCTCCGCCCACACAAACCCAGTATGTTACAGCTGAGATTCAGAGTTCGCCCACACAGTCCAGCAACGCCCAGAGTACCCCACAGTACATCGTGGTTACAGTCACAGGTGAGGGCTTCCTTAGACATGCAAGGTTTAGCTTTAAACATAATACATATAGCAGAGAGTTTGTAGTCTAGATATTTGTTGTCAGTCTACACCAGGGATGGGCGTGGTTATTCAGATATGTAGATCAGTATTGTGTACTACTGTGCACATGCTGTAAATACACGTCAGCAACTTTTCTGCCACCTCTCACTTTCTGACTCTCTTTTTCTTTCAGAGGGCTCCCTCCATTCTAGTGACTCAGTTTCAGATTCTAGTCCTCCACCTACAGTGGTGCAGACCGGTGTTCCCACTCAGGTGGTGCAGCAGGTGCAGTCAGCCCAGCAGGTAGAGGCAGATACATATATACACAAATCTGCATAATGACAAAACACTGACCGTTTTATCGTTTATTATTGCTGGTATAAAAGCCTATTATTGTTACCTTTAAATGCACAAAATAGAGTAAGCTTTCTAATATTCTAATGCTGATCCACTTGTGTCATTGTGTGTCTGTATAGTGGGTAGTGCATTCCTCACTTGCATTTAGTCTTTGCAGCTTTATTCTTGTACTAAGATGCTGCACAGTCCATGTATGCATCAACCTATAGTTCTCTGTATATGGTTGGCTTCTCTGTATTTTTTTCACAGAGATCAGTGGTCCAAGCCACATCTCAGCCAACCAAGACTGAACAGGGCACCCAACTGAGCGTTACCAGCTTACAGCCTGTACACTTGACTCAGGAGGTGATTATAAACACACAACCCTTATTTCTGGCTTTACCTTTTTCACACATTGATCAAAGAACATCTCATATCTATACACTCAAACCTGCATCCACCAACTGAGGTTGACCTACAGTCCCACACATAATGTAAATTACAGTACCACATGTAAAGTGAATTTGTTAAAAAAAAGGTTAAGTGGGGAAAAAGGGATTGACACAAATTTCCTCCCTTACTCCAAATGCAGTCAATCAGAATGCAACATTTTTTTCTGGAGTAATGAGGCTAAAGAAGTTATGTAGTTTCAGGCAAACGTGTAAAGATTTAGGCATTTGGTTCAGACATTTCTATTAAGTGAGGTGTAACATCCATTACTTTATCTTCACATACCTTTTTTACTTTATAAGCTACATTATCATTGTAGCCCCAGTGCAAATCCATGTACTGACTTTATGATGCTTCTTGATTGTATTAGCTTGTATCATTAAAGAGGTGCAAGTGTTTTAGACAGAGAAGTGTATAACCCCCCCATGGCTTGCTTCCAGAGTCATTACAGACATCGATGGAAGGAAGCAAAGAGAGAGAGCAAAGGGCAGAGAGAGAAAGAGCTAGAGGAAAGGTTGAAGTACAGGGCAGCAGCAGCAGCAGCAGCAGCGGCAGCAGCAGCAGCAGCAGAGATATCAGTCAGATGTGTAGACTTGTACACAGATGTCCATTGCAACTCAGGCCACACACTGGACTACCCTGGAGTGTTCCCCTACTTTCCCCTCTCATTGCCTCAAGCGTTTTCCCCATTCCCCCTCTCTGTCCCTCTTATGTCTTATGGCTGGGAGTTAGAGCAGCCCTTCTACTCTGCTGTCCCCACAATGACCGTTGACCAATCCTTCCTGTATGAGGGTCCTTCTAGCCTTGGAGTAGGTAGCTTTCATATAAGCAGGTTTAAATCAGTGGTTCAACCCAAAAAAAATTTACACAATCCTACCAGTGTAGTCAGTCTGCCAAGACATGTGGGGTGTCCCAAGCTGTTCCATGCATAATTGTCATTTTCTATGGATTAGTTCTTCTGTACAAAATTAGGGAGCTTCAGTTTGGTTATCTAGGCTTCAAGTGAGAGGTGAGGCTTTATTTGGTCAAGGATTTATTGGTTTAGAGTCTTTGCTGCCCATCTCCAGAGTTCAAAGGCATTAGTCATTTTCCTAATGATTTCAAATCTTTCTGCTTGTTGATGTGTCAATTACATGCTAAAAGTTTTTAACGTTTGTTCCACCAATCTTTCATCTCTTGACCAGTCTGACTTGATGTCCAGCATGCAGGTTAAGCTAGTATGATTATAGCATGAAGCCTTTTTTAACTATTTAGCAGATTTGAAACCAGTCTCTCTATTAACCCTGACTGTGGCTTGTTGATCACTGTAGAGGGTATTGAGATTAGAACAATGAGATGCTCTGGTAGTCTTCCATTTTTTTAAGACATTTCAAAGTTAAATGTGGTCTACGAAGTTAGGGATTTACTATAGTCAGTGAAACACAAGTTGGCATCTTTCTTTAATTCCTTGGCTTTTTTTCAATTCAGTGTACATCAGTAGTTATATATCTTGTACCTCTATCTTTTCTAAATCCTGATTGTAAGTATAGCAGTTTTCCTCCAGACTACGCTTTAGTCTGTGTTGAATGATTTTGAGCATAATTTAACTGGCCTGTGAAATTGTGCAATAGCACATCCTTTCTGTTCTCCTTTCTTTGGTACTGGGATCTATAATGACCTTCTCCAACCTGCTGACCATTGAGCTCTTTTTCTGGATTTGTTAAAATAGTTTTGTCAGTGCTTCTTCTTCATAAATCCTCTTCACAACATTGAAGTCTTTCTGGTGCTTTTATTCGTATGGCTGTCTTTGTGGGCAATGATCTTGCGGCCTGTTTGACTTCCTTGTCTAGCACTATTGACTCTGCTATGTGACTGATATCAACAAAAATGCCTTGGTGACTGACCTCTTTTTTGAGACTTTTGTGCCACTAGTTTACTAATGCGTGTAGTGCAGACCTAAATCTTCAACACTGAGTTGATAAAAGAACAGTCCAGTCAGTTATGCCATTGTTGCTTACAGTGAATGAAAGTCAGTAGTCACTGATTAATAATATTCAAATAGACTTGCAAATGTGTTTTGAGACATTGTATCTGTTGGATCTACATGGATCTGCAACTACATCACATAGCTTAAAAAAACAGAAGTAGCAGTCACTTTAATATAGGGTAACACTTTACTGTAGTGTAGTGTTTAAAAGGCTTCATGACCCACATAAACATTTATAAAGGTTTATTCCAACAAGCATCACCTGTCATTAATGCAATTTTTATCAGTTTCACCCCAGAGAGTTAGTGTCAATAGTAGTAGGTTAATGTCAGTTGTCATAAAAGGCATGAATGTAGATGTCATGTAATCTTATAGTTGCTGCCCTACAGTAAAGTGTTAACATATATTTCTGGGTTAGAACCAGTGTTGGAGTAGCTGATTGGAGTTGTAATGTTCAAGAGGCTTGAGATAAAAATGCTCTCATTACATTTCGTTATGTGGCAACAGGACTTTCTCAGAAAGAGCTGAGAAAGAGGAAGGAAGGAAATGAGATTGCTCTTGTTTTGTGTGTGTGTGTTTTTTGTGTGTCTGGGCGTGTGTTTGCATGTGCGCTCTTCTGTCTGCAGCAGCTTCAGCAGGTGCCGGTGCAACATGTCTACACTAACCAGGTGCAATATGTGGAGGGAGACACCAACTACACTACCAGTACTATGTAAGTCCACAGCATCATGTCACCATAGCAAATCCTTAGCAGTCTAGAGTTAGAGGGTTTGCGTTATTGGGTTTTTTTGCTGTACATTTGTTTGACATTTTGTGATTATGTGCAATTGCTTTTTTTGTGCAGCTCTGATTTTTTAACAAGCTGTGAGTGTGAAATAATAAAAAAAGTAAAGCATGACATATTCAAACTTGATTGTTCCTTCTCTTCTTAGCCGCTCCAGCAGTTTCCCCTACTCAGACACCCCTTTGTACACTCAGACCAGTGGCGGTCAGTACTATGAGACCACCTCAGCCTCTGGCTCCCAGGCCGCATCCCCTGGCACCCCTCTGACTGTTGCTGTGACCACGGGCTCCACTGGCGTCTCCATGTTTGTTGCTGGTACGGGCCAGATCGTGGCTAATCCAACACCTGGCACAGGAGGCGGAGCCACAGCCGTGATTGCAGCCTCGGGTGCGGCGGCCAATGGCTCTGGGGAAGAAGGGGGTGGGGCTAACGGCAGCAGCGGTAGCTATGTGATCCAGGGAGGCTACATGCTGGGTGGTGGGGGCACCAGCAGCAGCAGCAGCAGCAGTGGAAATGGCCAGAGTTACTCACACAACGTCCGTGCGTCCCCGGCCACTGTGAGTATTAGCGAGGGAGAGGAGAATAGCGTGCCGTCGGCAGACAAAAAGGTATGACCGACAAAAAAGAAATGCACAACGAAGACAAGACCAATTGTTTGGCCACACTTATCACTCACTAGTCACCTTCACCCCTCCCAGTACATGACAAAAAATATCTTGGCAAGTCAGTTCATCTTAAATCTAGTCAATATGTCTACAAACCCTATTTCCAGGAAGGTTGGCCCATTCTGTAAAACACAGTAATCTGCATTTTGTAAATGTTCTTTAACTTTTAACAAAAGAAATTACTTTTATTTTTTTGGCTGACCAATTTTGACCAATATTGCATATAGATTTTTGCCTGATAACAAGCTGAAATGTGGACTCATCTTACCACAGCATGCATTTGTGCTGTTTTCTGGTCCAAATGAGCTAAGCCTGGGCCCAGATAACTTTCTCTTGCCTAATGCAGTTTCAGGTTGCATGTCTTGATGCAGCGGTGTACAATGATAAGTGACCTTGGTTTTCAAAGTAATTTTAAAGCCATGTAGCTATGTTTATTAAAGTAGGATGAAAGCAGTGCCCTCGCACATTCAACAGTGATTTCAGGCCTTGTCCTATACGGATTGAGACTCCATATTCCGTTAATTTTTTCACAATATTATGTACTGTAGATGGTGAAACAGCTAAATTCTTTGCAATCTTGTGTTAAGAATTGTTCTTTTTGAACTGGCTGACAATTCTCCTTCAAAGTCTGCTACAAAGTGGTGATCTTTGCTTGCAGAGACTGACCTTTGGTAGGTCCTTCTTTTATTACCTAGTCTCTTTTTGGGAACATCAACATCATGTAACTTAAATACTGTATCATTTTTCTATCAAATTTTCTATGTATAAAATTAAGAATTTTTCTCTCCTGAAACTTTTAACTCTTATTTTACCCCACCCCTGTTGCTGGCATAAGATTCTGAATTTTTATATCAAAATTCAGTCAAATTAGTCAGCCAAAAAATATAATGTAATTTTTGTACTTAATTAAATAGATTTTTGAGAATTAACAAATTGCAGAACTGTTTGTTATATTTCACATTATGAGACTGTTGTAAGAATAAATATAAGATTATTTAAAAATACTTTTTGTGAAATTTTATCTAGTGAAATGATCTTTAACAGGCCAGTGGGTGAGATAATGTAAATAGATACATTTAAATGACAACAAATAAGTTAAATACTCCTATAATATTCATATAACATTAGTATAAAGAGAAACATTAGATATATTGCTTAAATTGGAGATGATTTGACTTGCCAAGATATAATTTCTTTCGCAGTATATCAGAACGATGATGACGTCATCGTTTGGTCTCACGCATCAGAGAGCACAGTTAAAGAGCAGAGTGAGTCAGTAGAAGTCACGCAGGTCTGTCATGATGTGACTCAAAGGATATAAACTTCAGTATTTGTATCCTCTATTGAACCCATGCCACTAGGCTTGGGTTATCGGAGTATCTGTGAAATGTTTTGTAGAGACAACAGAGCGCATACTGGAATGCGTAAACTATTCATAAATTCAGATTTCCCTGTTTGCATAGATTTGTGTTCTTCTAGTAAAGAGCACGTATTTCTGTGACAGCACTAGCACAGTTTTTTCTTTCACTGTGCTGTCATTTTCACTGAATGCAAATGTAGAATTCAATCATAACTCCATCATGTTTCATATCATAAATTTGCATGAGACAGGTAGAGAGGAGAGCCATCGTTTGATTTTTACATTCACTCGAATAGCCGTTCAACGCAGCTGCATACCTTGTACTGGAATCAGTCAAAGCTGCAGACATCCCATTGGTTGTATGTTCTGTTGCATACCCTAATTGTATGCGACGGCACGCGGAAGAGTATGATGTTCATAAGCATGTGTGTGTGTGTGTATGTCAGAATGTCTCATGCAACTGTATGTGTATAGACAATGATACTATTTATGTGATTTTAAGGACTAATGTGAGTTGTAATATGCATGTATTGTCATATATGTACACTCAGCTTTCATATACCATGTTGTTGTCATTTTTCCTCCATAAACACAACTCGAATTGACTTCCCTAGTGTGAAATATGCATCTATGTGCATGAGTGCTGCATGGGAAAGTGTGTGCGTGTTGTTTATGTTCGTGTGGCCGCCCTTTTTTTGTGTATGCGTGTGTCAGGCCATCCCTGGGCTCGCTGTCTGAGTGTGTGTGTGGCTGTGTGTGTGTCTCATCCCTGCAGCTGTCCTCTGGCCCTCAGGTGCAGTGGTTGTTGGATAATTATGAGACGGCGGAGGGCGTAAGCCTGCCGCGCTCCACTCTCTACTGCCACTACCTGCTGCACTGCCAGGAGCAGAAGCTGGAGCCTGTTAATGCCGCATCCTTTGGCAAGCTCATCCGCTCAGTCTTCATGGGCTTAAGAACGAGGCGTCTGGGGACCCGGTAGGGCCTTATACAGATACTAACTATAAGTAGCTAAAAGTTCTGACAAATGATAATTTCACCTGATGTAAAGTAATGTGATTAAGCAAACATCAGTAATGCTTTGCTGACTCTGCTTTCCTGACTGCGAAGATTGTCAGTCAAATTTGATTATTGTGCTTCTCAGTTTCAGGAACTTAATAAAGAACAGATAACTTACATAATGTTTAGCTGTCAATCCTACAGAAATAAAGTTCTTGTTTGGTTGTTTTACAAAATAGCATGCGTGTGGTTTTCTTATAACATTTATACATTATTAGTGTTTTATCAAGGAATTGGTGTGTGTGCTTGTGTGTGTGTATAGCAAATGGGCCCCAGTTCGAACATATACATATGCCTGCTCGGAGATTCGAGATCATAGCTGGAGAGCCACCTAAACCTGTAATAACCCATAATAATAGATTTAATTACATCCACTGTCATTGTGTTTGGCAAAGGGTTTTTCCCCCCACAAATTGGTCAATACATTATATACTTACTTCACCAATTAACATGAAACTTGGCGTGATTGTAGCTCCACTTCACTGATTTGTCAAGGGGGCATATCCCTTAATGCTAACACCCCAAAAGTGGGGTAGATGCAAAGCATTTTTGGGGTCAGTTGCTTAAAAACATTTGCCACATATTGCAAAATTTGTTTGGCGAGTTGCCATAGGCAGGGCACAACACTAACTTATAACAACTCGCGTAGCATCACTTGAATAACATTAGTGGAAAAATCTAGCACTTGCCAATATTTAGTAATGTAAAGGTTAAAAAAAAGTTTAATGCACTGCATCACATTTTTTGGATGTGTTGATGTTTCCATGGCCATCAACTTTTACAGAGGAAACTCTAAGTACCACTACTATGGGCTGAGGATCAAAGCTGGCTCTTCTCTGCTCCGGTTGATGGAAGACCAACAACACCTGGCAATGAGACAGCAGCCATTCTCTCAGAAACAGAGGTATTCTTCGGCACATATCTCCTATCGTCTTTTGTCACTGCTTTTCTGTTTCCACAGACTTGTCAGCGTTATTGTATTGTTTATGATCTGTCAGTCACTTTAACGTCACTTCTCATACCCTGTAGGTTGAAGCCAGTCCACAAAGTGGAAGGGATGACTAATGGGATGTCATCAGGGGCAGGACAGCAGCAACAGCAGCAACAGGGATCAGGGCTTTCTGATATCAGTGCTCAGGTGCAGCAGTACCAGCAGTTTCTGGGTAAGTACACAAGACTGTACAACACTCAGTCAGACAAAGCCATGGTTCATTAGGACCACTCTCTTAAAGTTATGGATTAGCATGTTTAAACTGCACTTGGCTGACACAGTATTATACTCAGTATGTACCTGTGCTACCTGTGTGTATTAACCACCACCAGCCACTACCAGTATGTCCCCAGCCAGTACATTCACTACAAGTGTGAAAGAGCTAACCATCAGAGGAAAGCAACAAGCTAATAGTATGATATAACTTGGCAAACTGAAGCTAAAGAAGTCTCAATATCAATCTTTTGTGATTTATTTATTTTCTTGCTCTTTTTCCAGATGCATCCCGTGCCCTCCCAGAGTTCCCTGATATTGACCTGCAGGGGAAGCCTTTGCCAGAAGGTATCGAACTGGAGCACATTAAGAGCTTTCAACTGCTCTACAGAGAGCACTGTGAGGTAATCCACTGTTCTGTCTATCTACCCGTCTGCCTGCCTGGCAGGCGGAGCATCTGAACGGGCCAGGGAAGACACCAACCATTTGTTTCTCAGCAGCAGTCTTTACAGATATAATCTCTAGGGTGTTCATTTCTTGAATGAATTTGACTGTTCTGGCTTGAACTCTAAGTTCTCTGTGTGTTAATGGGTTGCTCTCCTCATTCCCCCAGGCCATCCTGGATGTGATGGTGAACCTGCAGTTCACTCTTGTGGAAACGCTGTGGAAAACCTTCTGGAGATTCAGCGAGAGCCAGGCTGGAGACACAGCCACGCTGGCTGTGTGAGTCGGCTACTCCTCACACACATACTTTTCAAAAACATTTTCAAGCAATTCATGCATATGTACCATGCAGCTTTTCTGTGAAAAATTTGGGTAAAATGCATAATCAATGAATAATCAGTTCATACAATCAATAATTAGGCAGTAATAAGTCTACTACTATTTTGTAGGCTAGCAAGGTTGGCAAATTCTTTCAAAACAAGATGTGATGGGAGTAAAGATAATTATGTGGCTTTTGGAGTGACTTTTGTATTTGTGTTTTTGTTATTTGGTGTTTTAGCCACGATGAGTCAGAGAAGCGGCTGCCTAAGACGTGCCTGGTCTTGTTGTGCAAATACGAGCCAGTGCTGCGCTGGAGCCGAGACTGCGACAACACGCTGTACCAAGGCCTGGTGGAGATCCTCATACCAGATGTACTGAGACCCATTCCCAGTAAGTTAAGAGGACCACACCTGCCCAAAGAATTATACATAGCAAACAACACTCTAGAACAGGGGTGTCTTTTTTTGAACCTGGAGGGTCAGAAGTCCATCATAATTTAGCAATTTAACTATAAGTCAAGTCGGCTTTTATTGTCATTTCAATCATATACAGGTCACACAGTACACAATGAAACAAGACAACGTTTCTCCAGGACCACGGTGCTACATGAAACACAGGACCACAGAAAACTACAGAACTAACAACATAAAGTGCGATGTGAACATAGATGTTATATAGAAGTTTGTTTAAGCAGGGACCTCACCGGACGGCACTAGAAGAATTGATTATATGACATTACTTGACATATCCTCCCAACCTTTCCATTCAGGTGCCTTAACTCAAGCCATTCGTAACTTTGCCAAGAGTTTGGAGAGCTGGCTCACTAATGCCATGATGAACATTCCTGAGGAGATGGTCCGCATCAAGGTCAGAATGGCTAAATAGTTATAGCTCTCAGCAGATAAACGGATGTCAGCTTTCAGTTCTATTGGTAATATATTGTTATTGCACACAGACTTGCAGGGGTATGTTGTTGACATACCAATATATCTAGCTGGCATAAGTGCACTACCTATTTAGGGACATCTTGCCATCTTTCGCCCCTATTTTGCTTGATTTTTATTGTTCATTTTCAGTTAAGTAAGAAATACCCACAAATGTTGTGGTAATGTAAAGTAGCTGCTTATTTATACATTGAGTATAATTGGTTTAATCATCTCAAACACTGATAAGTGCTGCTATCACAAAAAATATATACACTAGTAAAACAGGTTTGCATTGTCTCCATACTTATTATTACAAATACATTTTAAAAGCCTAGGTGTCACCAACCTTTTCATAGACAATATTGACCTCTGACATGTTATACATCAGTTTGAGCTAAACTCATGAGAACTGGAAACAGCTTTATAAAGACTAGGCAGCCAATCAACATCTGGAACACTTGGATTTCCACTAAACTGCAAGAGGTATTTTTTTTTACCTGGTACAAAGGCTGTTCTACTGGGACTGTTGTGATTTGACTCCTTTGTTTGTGCCTAGGTGACATGTGCGAATGCCTTCGCTCAGACCCTGCGCAGGTACACCTCTCTAAATCATCTGGCTCAGGCTGCCCGCGCTGTGCTGCAAAACACAGCACAGATTAACCAGATGCTCAGTGACCTCAACCGAGTGGACTTCGCCAATGTGCAGGTCTGCTTTAGTGTGTTTTGTATGCGTGAGAGCAAGAGACACTCCACTGAACAAGTTAGGCTCTCCCTGTGTTTGCTGCATCCTTTGTGTTTACACACCTTCTTGTAAAGACTGGAGGAAATCTTTGGTTTTGCTTTAAATGATCGGTTTTAAGATTATACGAATTTTTTCTTTTTGTGCTCCACAAGCATATTCTCATTATTTTATTTTTAACTGCACAATCTATGTGCATACCCCATCCACAAATTTCATGGTGGTGATTAGTTGTCACAAGTGCCTTTTTTGGTCAGTGACTAAAGTTTGATCGAAGTACACCACCTAGATCCAAAAATACTTAATATTACTATGTGAATGATTTGTGCATATTGTTTGAGGACTCCCTGTTGCTGATCTCTTCCATGCTCTCCCCCATGCCAGTGAGTTAGATCATGTGTCTGTGTGGGTATTTAATAACAAGGACATTTTTCTTACATGTGTAGCACAAGCTGAAGGTCACTTTTCACATTTGTTGTTGGCTAGAGCTGAGAGGTTGGGTTAGAGAAATGAGTAGTGGAAGAGTCATAAGGCCACCCTCATTAACACAGTCAGCTCTATAGATAACACTGTGTGACTTCTATATCTGTATCTTGGTGTATAGACATGGCCTCTGGTTTTCCAGAGCTGAGAAGATCTAAGAAAATGAAGTCAGAGGGACTCCACAGTCTTCTCATGCACTAAAGCCACTGGGGTGTTGTCTCAAGACAACTCATATGAAAACTTTTTGACTAACACTGACATAGATGTTATGGAGCTAAAAATGTTGATCTTCAGTTGTGATTGAGTATGGTCAAAAATGAAACAGATTCCAGTAGTGTTAGTTCAAAGGGAAAGTGACTATTTGTCATTGTAAACATGTTTATGCACCATGACAAAATGTGACCTCTGCATTTAACCCATCACACATGCACATGTGGAGCAGCAGGCAGCAGTACCTTGCTCAAGGGTACCTCAGTGGTACACGGGCTGAGATTTGAACCTGCGACCTTCAGTTTACAAGGGCAAGGTCCTAACCACAAGGCCACCACACTGTTTGCAGAATGAAATGGTTGGTGGTTATAAGCTGTGAAATATCAGTTATTGTATATTTATTCTCTTTAAACTTAAACAATGGGCAAAACAGATATATTATTGCGAAGTGCTGAACTTTCCAGAAATTATAGCAGTCTCCCTGGTTTCTGATGATTAGCTCAGGTATCTTCATAGAATTTCTTTTTGTTTTATCCTCATTCAGGTTTGGCAGGTCAGTTGTAGATGCAAGTTTTGTTGATTTTAGCCATAGTGAAGTGGTTAAATATTTGGTATGCATAGTTCTGATGGAAGGTAGTGAATTAGTAAAAATAATATATAAAATACATCTTCCATGCATGAAAATGTCGTTCAGATTGCTTCAGTTTTAAAAATAATACAGTAAATAATGCAATCTAAGAGGTCAGATTGTGGTTTAATATAAGTAGAAATATGTGTTTAAACAGAAAGAACAGGAATAAACAAGAAAGTATTGCATATATAACAAGATAACAGGCTACTGTACAAATTTCTTTGGCAGCCAAGAAAATTGTTTTTACCAGTAAAGAACACTACAGTGCATTCAAAAAGTATTCACAGCGCTCCACTTTTTCCACAGTATCCTATGTTACAGCATTATTCTCAAATAGATTAAATTCATCTTGTACCTCAACATTCTACACACAATACCCTACACATAATAATGGCAAAGTGAAAAACGTTTTTGCAAATGTATTAAAAATAAAAAACAAAATAATTTACATAAATATTTGCACTTTTGGCAGCAATTACAGCCTCAAGTTTTTCAGAGTATGATGATACAAGCTTGACCTATTTTTGGGACGTTTAGCCCATTTTTATTTGCAGAACCTCTCAAGCTCCATCAGGTTGGGTGGGAAGCATCGGTGCACAGCCATTTTCAAATCTCTCCAGAGATGCTCAATTGGGTTCAAATCTGGGCTCTGGCTGGGCCACTCAAGGACATTCACAGAGTTGTCCTGAAGCCACTGCTTTGTTATCTTGGCTGTGTGTGTAGGGTCATTGTCCTTTTGGAAGATGAACCTTCACCCCAATCCAGAGCGCTCTGAGGCAGGTTATGATCAAGTATATCTCTGTACATTGCTGCATTCATCTTTCCCTTGACCCTGACTAGTTCCTGCTGCTGAGTGATGAGGTGATGGTGATGACCAGTGCCTGGTTTCCTCCAGACAAAATGCTTGGCATTCAGGCCATCAGTTCATCTTTTGTTCATCAGACCAAAGAATTTTATTTCATATGGTCTGAAAGTCTTTCAGGTGCTTTTTGGCAAACTCCAGACCGGCTGTCATGTGCCTTTTACTAAGGAGTGGCTTCTGTCTGGCCACTCTACCATATAGGCCTGACTGGTGGAGTGCTGCAGAAATGGTTGACCTTCTGGAAGGTTCTCCTCTCTCCACAGAGCAATGCTAGAGCTCTGTCAAAGTGACCATCGGGTTCTTGCTCACCTCCCCGACTAAGGCCCTTCTACCCTGATCGCTCTGAGTGGACGGGCAGCCAGCTCGTCCTGGTGGTTCCAAACTTCTTCCATTTATGCATGATGGAGGCCACTGTGCTCATTGAGATCTTAAATCCTGGAGCAATTTTTCTGTAGCCTTCTCCAGATCTGTCTACAGACATTTACCACGGGTGGATTGCAATCAAAATCAAACTTCTAAAGGATTATCAGTGGAAACATTAAGATAACCCTTTATTAGTTCCACAAGTGGGACATTTGCATTATGCACCTGAGCTTACTTTTGAGGGTCATGGTAAATGCTGTGAATATGTATGTGAAAGTTTTATTTTTGTTTTTTATTTTTAATACATTTGAATAAAAGTTTCAAACAAACGTTTTGCACTTTGCCATCATGAGGTATTGTGTGTATGAATGTGTATGTATTGAATGTATTGTGAATGTTGAGGTAAAAGATGCATTTAATCTATTTGGGAATAAGTCTGTAACATAGGATATTGTGGAAAAAGTGGAGCTCTGTGAATTCTTTCCGTATGCACTGTATATCCGAATATATAGTCATCAGTCAACCAATATATTAAGTATTGGTAAAGCCCTACTCGCAATATCAGTAAGCATCCCCCCCCTTCCATCAGGAGCAAGCTTCTTGGGTGTGCAGATGTGAGGATCGGGTGGTGCAGCGCCTGGAACAAGACTTTAAGCTGACCCTCCAACAGCAGAACTCTCTGGAGCAGTGGGCAGCCTGGCTGGATGGTGTGGTGTCGCAGGTTCTAAAACCGTACCAGGCCAGCTCAGCCTTCCCAAAGGCTGCCAAACTCTTTCTCCTCAAGTGGAGCTTTTACAGGTGCAGGTCTTTAGTTTAATGGGCCTTTAATATTTAATCCAATGGATTATAAAGTTTAAGAATATTTGTAAAACAAATTAATGGGAAAACTGAATGTTTTAGAGTCTGTAGAAAAAAAGATAACTGTAAAACTTAAATATAAACTGCTGAAACTGTGACACTAATCTCACCGTGTCTCTCTTTGCAGCTCTATGGTGATCCGGGATCTGACACTGCGCAGTGCAGCAAGTTTTGGCTCATTTCACCTCATTCGTCTGCTGTATGACGAGTACATGTATTACCTTATAGAACACAGAGTGGCTCAAGCCAAAGGAGAAACCCCTATTGCTGTAATGGGAGAGGTACACGTACACACAAAGCATGAAATGAAAAATCTCACTTTGTCATATTGTTAACTGTAACTGAGGAACAGCGAGTGCCACCTAATTCAGAAAGTTATTATAGTTTACTTTTTGTGAGTGAATACCTTCTGGTTCTTCTTTTCGTTTTTAGTTTGCAAGCCTTGGGCGCAGTCTGAATGCACTGGATCCTGATAAAGGTAAACAGCCTTGCTAGTATCTGCACTTTCTCCTTTCACTCACACACATACCATGCAGCAGATACTTGTTCTTCTTACTCTCCCATACCACACAGCAGTGGAATATTTATGAACATATGTGAAGTTTTAATGGTGGTAGGTGCCATTCAGCAAACATTTAGGCACATAAAGCCAAACATTAAACTACAAAAATAAACATATTCATAAACATATAATAAGACATCTGTTGAAACGGACAAATGTTTTAAGATGGCTCCTACTACCGTTTCTAGCTGTCTGAGGTACTTTAGTTTATTCCTATTATTATGATGGATTCACTCAATGAAATGGGATTGGTCACTCGGGTTACAGCCTTCATTATAAAAACTACTACTGTTTATTGTCATTGGTTTGGGAAGTTACAGCCAACAGTTAACATCATGAGTTTAAATGAATGTTTCTGTTCTTTTTAAGAATTTTTAAGAATTTGTTAAGTTGTATACTCTTATCGGCCATAACATTAACACCATTGACAGGTACAGTGAATAACATTGAGTCAGAGCATTTCTAAAAAAAAGCAGGTCATGTGGAGTGTTACAGGTATGCAGTAGTTAGTACCTACCAAATGTGATCCAATGTTGAACAACTGGTGAATCTGCACCCAAGGCTCCCTGATGTATATGGGAAGTGAAGGCTTGCCTGTCTGTTCCAGTCCCACAAAAAAAAGGGAAAGTGACTTATGAAAGTGAAAGCAACTTATTTGTCATTTTGAACACACTCAACCACACACAAAGTGCACCATAAGGAAATGTGACTTCTGCATTTAAGACATAACACATGATGATGTGGAGGAGCAGGCAGCTACGAAAACCACCCGGGAAGCAGTGTAGTGTAGTGGGATGGTACCTTGTTTTTAGCAGCAGGTGGTTTAATAGCAAGTAGCGCCTTTATCTTGACACAATGTACATTGGATTTGGCACCAAACTGTACCTTTAAATGATTCATGCTGCTAAGTTGTGCTATTTCATTGTGTGTATCAGAAGAGGAAGAGGAGGAGGAGGATGAGAGTGAAGATGAGTGTCAGGAGTTGGCTCTGCCTGCTGATGGTGCTGCCCTAGGGGATGAGTCTCTGGAGCCGCCGGCCAAGCTGGCCAGAACCGACCAGAGAGTGCTGTTCAGCACAGGCAACGTGGACAACTGAGAAAACACTTCACTCACACACCACACACACACCCACACACACCACACTGATATTCAGTATGTACACAAAGTGGAAAATATGCTGCAGCCCACATGAGCCCACTCTTTTCACACACATGCGAACACTATAATAGAGGCACATATGGCACACTCCCCCTACCGGGAGTACACACACAAACACACACACACACTTATGACACAGTCACAGTTTAATATGGCGATGCAGGGCATAGGAGCTGACCTAGCAGGATTCAGTTAATGGAATCTTGAACTTGTACTGAACACATACACACACATGAATACACACACAAACACAAACAAAAACACCATTGAGAATGTGTGGGTGTGCCAGCCAGTTTAACGATGTGCGACGAACGGAGATGCTTCATCATCCCCTCCACGCTTCACCCCCACACTGGCACACAGCTGTGCCAAAGAAAACAACAACAACAACCAACAAACCACTGGAAACAAATCCTGAAGATTCTTCAGGACACAGCATTGGGCTCATAGTGGCCATGTGAGGTTCTATGGATGTCAGTCAAGCTCCTGCGGTCTAAGAGTGTAAACGGGCAAATGTAGGAGACAGCAGACTGACTGTGCGTACGTGTGTGTGTTACATATCGTTCGCGGCAGCCCCACTGTGTGTTATCTGTGTGTTTGTGGGTGCATTGGGGCCTTTCTGCCGCACTGATTTTATCGGAGTGAATGTGCGTGCTTTTTGTGTTTGTGTGCGTGCGCGTGTGTATATATGTGTGTGTATGTTTGTGGTTCTAAAGAAGTGTTAGTTGTTTCTGTTGGTGGATATTTTCAAACACTATCTCATCCATATCTCACGTTTTAGTTGCCTTCATTGAACACCAACTACTGTGTGCTACATCCCAATTAGGAGAAGATGCATTTTAACCTGAAAGATTTTTTTTTAGTACCACTTTACAGTTAGACTACCCTTATCGATGAATACATTGTTAACTAACAATGTAGTGTAGCTAACACACACACTTTGTATGTTTTAGACGTTTTTAGGTTATTATATAAATAAAAAGGCCGACATGACCTGTTGCTTACCAGTCAGCCAACATTTGTCTGTACTTTAAAGCTCAGCACTATATCTGTCAACTTTGTCAGATATTCAATCTAAGCAGATACGCAGATATAACAGGTCACCGTTGTTGTTTTTATTGGTTATAAAATCTTATACATGATTTTGAAGGTATTTATAATCTTATTAATGAAGCAAATTATGTTTAAATCGTTGTAAGGGTGGTCTTATTGTAAAGTGGCACTTTCTTATCCTACAGTTTGTCACTTTAGCTTTTGCATATGGTTTCTTTGTGTTTGTTTGTTTGTTAGATTTCCTTGTCAGGAAATCAGACTTTCTGCCTTCTGTTCTTTTATATTTTTTGTCCTTTTGCACTTTTATCTTTGGTTCCCATGTGTCATGCCAAACTTGGTACGGGACTAATAGCATCCATCTCTTCCACGTTTTTATGCTGAAGTCTAAAAAGTGGTCCTTTTCTGTGTGCTAGAAAAATGATTTGCACTGTTTTGTGCACATTTAATGGTTTGTTGTGTATCTGACTCTGACCTACACTCTCTTTTTCCCAAAACTGCCTACACAGTCTCTTACACCCAGAGAGAGGGAGGGTGTAAAACACATTTATATATATATACTGAGATGTCGTTTTCCAAAGTGGACAGGGAGCGATAAACGGATGGGGGTGGTATAGTTTTTACAAATCATTTTTTTCTGTCTTTCTGACATGTCTGCCTCCTTTTCCCTAAGCAGACTGACTGACTGTCAGCAGCTTATTTCACCGTTGCTGTATTTGATCCCCTTCCTGTGTTGTATTGAAGACTTTTACTATAATCCCTCATAGTTTGCAAGATCTTACTATGCGTCATCTCAGTTCTGTTTCCTTCAGTACATGTTAAGCATTATTTATTAGACTGTACTTTCCGCGAGACACTGAAGCTGACATTGGCTGCCCTGGTGTTGACCCATTAACATAAACACAAACCAGCATGTACTCTTCTCTCTCCCTCAAAATCTAGTAATACAAAGACAAAAAAGACATATCACACGATCTTCTGAAGAAGCCTTTCACTATAATAGCCATTTTCATAACTGAAAGAATTTCCCTTTTAAGGTCATTTCAGTTTCTTATTGAAAAAAAAAGAGTGGCAATGTTTTATGAATCTTCTGAACCACGAGAATGATTGTGCCTTTGGAGTAATCGAATGAAATTCAAATGTTTTTAATTTAAGATATGAATAAATTAAGAATTTCTAAAATTGTGAATTTGTCCAAAAAAAGCCTGTTGTTCTTTGTCAGTGTTACATGAGTCTGAAAGAGCTACAACTGTGTCAGTCACTTCTGTCATGTACCCATGTGGTTGGTTTCAAGCTGCTTAACAGCAAAGGTGTTACATCCTGCTATGAAAAATTGTTTGCACGTGAAGGTGGCCAATTTACGAAATGCAGACACATATGGTAGATGTTTTTTGTAGAAATGGTTGATGTGGCCACTGCTAAGAGGCAGTTTCTTCCCACAAAAAAAAATCACACCTACAAGCAAGTTACTAATGAGAATGTTGCTATGATTCTTAGTAAAAGGCCTAAAATCCCCTCCGAAATGTGGCTTTATGCATACACAGCAGTCGACTCATTCTCAAACAGCTCTTCCTGTGTGAGCTTTGTGCAGGTACTTTTACACTCCTGAATGACCTATTAAATCACCAGACAGGGGTGGGCCCTTTAAGACTTACAGTAAAATAGACGTATAGTAAAAATAAAGATAATTTCAGTTACATTTAAGAAAAGGCTTTATGTATATACACACACTGAAAGAGCTGAGTTCATATGGACTGCATCACCATAATCCACTGATGAGAAATCTCATTAATACGTCCTTAAAGCTAGAATGTCCAGCCAAACTCAAATATTTGTAATTTGAAAAAAGTACTAATACTGTACCAATCAGTCAAGAGTTTACTGGTACAGTATTACAACTACCTATTGCATGAGATCTGTTACATTACTTATATGATTAGTGCAGTGACAATATCAAAACTACATTTTGTCCTCACTTTTGAATTCTACATTGGCAGTGGTGGCCCAGTGGTTAGGATGCTGCCTTTGGGACCGGAAGGTCCCAGGTTCCACCACTGAGGTACCCTTGAGCAAAGTACACTACACTGCTCCCCGGGTGCTGTTCATAGCTGCCCGCTGGTCCACATGTACATGACTGATGGGTTAAATGCAGAGGTCGCATTTCGTTGTGGTGCTTAAGTGTGCTCACAATGACAAATAGTCACTTCACGTCACTACTTTCTGGCTGTGTAAAAACATCTGTAGAAAGGTTTAAATCTTTCTATAAATGGTCAATGACTACTGGAAGTAGGAAGAACAAAATCTCATAATATTGCTGGCATAAAAATAAATAATATAAATTTCCTTGCTTTCTATCCTCATATATAATGTAAAACGTACTGGCCCAAGGACAAAGCCCTGTAGAACCCCATTAACAAATATGTTGCTTGTATAGGCATGTAACTCAGTTTAGAGCCACAATATTAAGAAAGAGAATTGACTCATGGTTCTCTCTTTGCATGAGATGAGCTTATTATTTACACAGGCAATATTCTAAAGTCAAAACTAAATGTGCTATTTTTAGACATCTGGCTTTAATTAAATTGCAGGATTTCTTTTGCATTCATGTACTGATTTTCAAAGTTAAATCATTGTGACGGTTGTAAACCGTGAACTGTGCAAACACAGACTCTAGTCTACTTCATTCAGAAGCATCTATAACTTCCTTTTTCTGACACTTTCTAGTGATACACAAAGAGAAGTCTCACAAAGCCATCCTTCCTGCTACACCTGCATACACAGCAGTTACTACCTCTAATACTATAAAAACCCTACAACAACCACAGCAGCATGTTGACCAGTTTGTCGCCTGTGGATGGCAGTGTAGCACAAACAGTGAAATCATGGCAACCTAAAAGGCAGCATACATCCCAAATCACAGCTTGAGTGTACAGTTGTAAGGGTGACAAGTCACTGCTTACACACTGCCCACTGAGTGTGGGTTAGGGGTGAAGTCAGGGAATAGGCAAAACAGAGTACTAGACACTGAGACTGTTTGGGGAGTCTGCTCTAATTCACACCAGTATGTTTCTATACTGACCCTCAATGACAATATAGACAAGAGAGTATAAGGGAAAAAAACAGGGATTAAGATACAAATAAGCACACACACACACACACACACACACACACACACACACACACACACACATGTATATATGTTTGTATTAACATCAAATCAGTAAAAATCTGATCAAGTATTTTTAGATACAATTTTACAGTCAAGGAAATCAATAAACTAATTTATTTTAAAAAGGTTAAAAGTAACAATACAAGTGAAATTATAAAAGAAAATTAAAAGGAGAATAAAAGTACTAACAGTAATTAGGTCAAGTGGGCTTTTATTGTCATTTCAACCATATACAGTTCACACAATACACGGTGAAACAAAACAACATTTCTCCAGGACCATGGTGCTACATGAAACACAGGACCACAAACACTACACAACATAAAGTGCATTGTGTGCAAGGATGTAAAACATATAAAATCTAATTAAAACAGTTCCAGACAAGCTGGAGGTAAATAGAGATTAAAAACTGAAAATGTCTGAGTAAAACCATCAAGCTGAGCATCAAAGTGTCTGGCAATGAATCCAACTTTCTGGTGCTCTGTAGGTACAAGCAGATTTTCCCAATTCAGGGAAACCTCTTGGTACCTGAAGGGTAATACAATACCTTAACCACAGTCTGCGTTTATGAAAATGGTTCTACTACAGCACTGAAGATCAGGTTGAACATAACTGTATACAACATGAAAACAGCACATGGATTCATGCATCAGAACAAGAGAACTGGGATTTTTACTTTACTCATATGTCTGAGCTCCACCTAGTGGCAGGTGGCACCTCTTCAAAGAACAGTAAGGACAACATGGCTCACAGAAACATAACACAACAGAAGCCAGGAAGCAACCAAAAGACACAATAGTGTTAAAACACAAACACAGATAACACAAAAAGAATAGGCTGAAGAGTTTAAAAATGAACATAGTGATTAACATGAAAATGTCAGAGAACTATGAATGTCTTATAACTGACCTTAAATAGGTTTAAGGAGTGATTATTTTATTTTTGTGAACACACCACAGCACAGCACACAGTGCACCACAACAAAATGTGACCTCTGCATTTAACCCTTCCATGTAGGCACAGTGGGCAGCTGATGTGTCCAGGGAGCAATGCTTGGGGACAGAGCCTTGCTCACAGGTACCTCAATGTTACTTACCAGGAGAGGCAGATGATCCCAGAGGAAATAAATATGTGTACTACAGATGATGCCCATTCAGAGTTTTCATTACAGTATGCAATGATGATATAACTAAGAGATACAGACTCCAGATAAACTGAGATCATTGTGCAAATAAACAAATAAAAAGTCAACCAGGGAACTAATTCACCAACTCACTCGGATCTTGTGGTAAGTACTGCATGTCCAGACACCAGCAGACACTAGCAGACCACACTAATAACACAATGTTACACAGTTTGTGTTCCAGGCTTCTAAGTGTTATATTTTAACTGCTTGTGTCTGAAGCCTATGTAGAAATGGCTGTATGCATCACAAACTTTGATTTTATGACCACTGTCCACAGAAGCTTTGTATTTATAGCGCAAAACAGTCTTTTCTGGACAGTCCCAGAAAGTTCTAGAAAGTTCTAAAAGATTTCAGAAAGACTGTGAACACACTCAAGCACCACAACAAAATGTGACCTCTGCATTTAACCCATCACACGTGCGCACGTGGAGCAGTGGGCAGCTACCAACAGC
>JBBPDA010000030.1:12366508-12388664 GCA_037974385.1 Arnoldichthys spilopterus
GCATTTAACCCATCACACGTGCGCACGTGGAGCAGTGGGCAGCTACCAACAGCGCCCGGGGAGCAGTGTAGTGGGACAATATCTTGCTCAAGGGTACCTCAGTGCCCGGTTCGGGACTCGACCCTGCGATCTTCAGGTCCCGAAAGCAGCATTATAACCTAAATAATCATTTCTATAGAAGTAATACAGGTGGTCCAAGAACAGGTGTGCCCAAAGAGCTACTACCCTGGAGAGTTCAGATCCAACACACCTGGCTTTTATATTCAGACACCCATAAGAGCCTTTATTACTTGGATCAGGTATGTTAAAATAGAGTTGAAGCTAAACTCTGCAGGCTGGTAGATCTCTAGGACCGGAGCTGGACACCCATGCATGAAAGGTTTATGAACCTCCAAAGTTTTCTGTTATTGTTGGTGAAAGGGTATAATTAGAGTTAGTAATATCAAGCAATTGAATGACATGTATGAATGCAGGAAACCCTGGCCTATTTATAAGTCATCAGCCCAACTATATTATTATCTATATAGAAATCTATATTTAAAAATTCTCCAATATCCAACAGCATATCCCTGTCCAGACCATAAATCAATAGAAATGTAATTTTAGAAGCTGAATTGTGAAGTATGCCCAGACAATGTGAGATTTTAAAAAATACTTATTTTTCTTTGGAATTCTACATAAATTAAAAAATGTGTGATAACAATAGAGAGCAACAAAGAGAATGCAGTTAAGCACATAACAATCATACAACTTTCAATTAATTTCTAGAATCAAGTTATCCAAACTTAACCTTTATTAAAACATTGAACCTGTGTTTTCAGTAACTGGTGTGAACCCATCAAGTAGCAATGACTTAAATAAAATGCTTCCTGTGACTGTTTATCACTCCCACCTACTAACTTGGAGCTTGGACTATTTTTTCTTACAGAAGTGTTTCTTCATCTCAGCGCTTGTAAGTGTTTTTGTTAAAACAATAGAAGCAAAGATGGGGGTAGGGGGAATTGGGGACTGGTTGGTTGGGATGTACATGCCCCCCCCCCCAAAAAAATGTTTTGGGGTGGGCTGAACGAAACAAAGGGGCACTATGGCCAAAGGGACAGGTGCTTTAACACCTAAAGCACATCCTGCCTGCTAGAATGACAGCCTACTGCTTTAGCATCTAAAAAAACTCTCCATTTTTAAGTGCCCAGTCTTTGTCACTCTTTGTCCCCTCACTGGGTCTGTAAGGCACTTTCATATTTTGCATGAATGCTATATCAAACACTCTTCCAGCCTTCATTTCTTTCAATGGGTTATGATTCAGCAGACACAGATATTTATAGTCAAACAGTGTGTCATGGGAAACTCTATACTGACCACAATTTTCAGTGGCTGACACAAGATCATTTATGAGTGAAGGTGTGGTTAAATAGTCCATTTCAGTTTTACTGTACTGTGGCATCCATAGAAAAATTACATAAATGAATCACTTACATAAAAAAATTGTCAGATGAGCAAGAGCATGTGCTAGTAAAAAGGGGGAAAACTCAAAAGAATACTTGAAATTATAGTAGCTCATCAAAAAAGTCACAAAAGTGCAAAATTGAAAACTTTACAGCAGCTAAAGCAGGTATGGAGAAATAGCCTTGTAACATGTAATTGCCGACAGGAGAAGTAGCCTTTTGTCAGGGAGCTAAATATAGTCAATAGGCCCCACTGTGTGATAATACGCACAGCACAGGAGGGATATTTTCCACCTGACCTGACCTAAAAGAGAAATACTAAAAATGATATCCATTACTACCAGCTAAATATGTCAATATAAGATGCGGTAGTGCTCTCCATCTGTCAATGGAGGCCATAACCCATGATTTGTATACCCATGATTCATATAAAAACAGCAGCAAGCGGGAAGAGCCAGAGGACATTAATATATAGATAAAAACAAAGAACGATAGAATAAGACGTGAGAGAGGGAGGGAAAGTGAGAAAGAGAGAGAGAGAGAGAGAGAGAGAGAGAGAGAGAGAGAGAGAGAGAGAGAGAGATAGTAGGAAGAGGTGCAGTAGAAGTTGAAAGGAAAAGGCTGGGTTGAGGACGTAAGCCGAGCTGCCGTTGGTCAATGCTCAGAGACGTCTGGCTATATTTGGCTGCTCCCCTGAGGTCTGGCCAGTGCTGAGTTTGGCCCCTTTCCCTCCTTTTTCCCTGTTTCTGTCACAAGAGCATGGCTAATAATATCAACTGATTCGCTTCGACAGACGTTAGAGCGGGTACTCAGACATCAGGACTTCAGGCAAACATGCCAGCCCTGCCATCTTCTTGTCACAGTCCTTAGCTGTTTACTGTGTCTTCTTCCTTCTCTTCTTTTTTACTGCTGGTCTCGTGTGCTGTTCCACCTCTCTAGCAAGCGAAATGCTGTGGCCAAGCCATGGGGAGGGAACATATGGTCCTCCCTCTCTCTTCCATCCTGACACGTGTAGCTTCCACTGCCTTGTGTCCACCTGTTCCTGCAAGGCCTCTTCTGTCACACTGCTAACGCTAGCGCTAATCTCCTCATGGTCGCCAGCAGCTACTGCTGACGTGCTAACAACCGCAATCAACAGTGACCACTGCACAACTCTCTGGGACTGGTAAATCTTCCCCCAGGAGACTTCAACTGCGATGAATGAAGACCAAACATGAGCCAACAGAGGAAGTGGGTGTAAATAGTCATGGCGACAAATGTCAGTAGCTACTGTAGTTATTTAAGATACAGTTTGATTACTCTATAAAAACTTTACATTCATTTATTTAGCTGTTATCCACTAGGATTATGTCTTTCTTGATAGCATTAACTAGCAGCATTTATTTTGCCAGTCTAATTTCATAAACTGAAAGTCCAATAATTAATTAGCACTATAATATTTCTGATTCAGTCATACTCTGTCTTATCTTAAATCATTCTGTTGAAGTTTCACTCTCTAGTTATTTTAAGTATAAGTATAAGTCAAGGCCACATATTACTTCACTTATGTTGTATCAGCATTTCTGAAAAATGACATGCTGGTTTATACACCTCAGTGCCTCCCCTTTGACATATTTATGTCATTGTTCAAGTTCAAGTTCAAGATCAAGTTCGGGTTTATTGATCATATGCATGTTAACGTTGGGTCAACACTACAATAAAATGTGTTGACAAGAAGAACCGGTAAACTCAGCAGAAGAACATGATAAATAAGAATTAATATAAAAACAAAAGTAAAAATAAATGTCCTGCAACGATTCTGTTCCCAGTATTGTGGAAATACTGAATTGTAACTCAAATTTATTTGTGGATTGCAGTACGTGTTTTTGGACCAAACGAACCTTTTCATAGGACTCAGAAACATTGGAAGAAGTTCCCCTTTAGCTCCTACATCAAGATAAGTACTTTCATGCACTTGAAGAACCATAAGTGACTTAAGTTTATGGTGATTGGTGCAGACAAACTTGTGCGGCAACCATAGCCATTATTTTTCAACAATACGTGGTGAAATATTAGCCATGTAAACACCATCTCTTGGCATTAAAAAAATAATGAAAAATGAAAAATGGAAAATCAGACCGACAGTGAAATTCAGGCTTTATTGAGCCAATATGCATCAGAGGATATGCTACATGATTTTGATGCTTCAAACACTACATACAGGAAAAAGGTGGATGTTGTCAATATAACATCCTTCACCCAGTTTGCGTCACTTCACAATTCCTACTGGCAGTTTGAATGCAAACAGAAAAAAAGACCCTGAAAGTGTGTAGTTCTTGGGGAGAGATTCCCAGTGGGTGGTTCCTCCCAATGAGTCCCCAGAACTATTTGGTCAGACAACACCTAATGATAAACCCTTACTAAATACAGTGAATATATGACAAACTAGTATTTACTGGCATGCTTAATATAAAAGTGTCTATTTATCCATTTTTAAAAAACATGGAAAATAGTTAAAGTCATCCACTAGGGGCAGAGGAGACTGTATTTTGAGGTGTATCAGATAAAACTAATATAGGACTACATGCAAAGCTAACTCCCATATAGTTCATTATTTTTAAAATGTGCAAAGAAATCAGAGCTGCAGGACGAAACCCAAACAGATACACAAAGAAAAAGGATGCCCACCCGGCAGGGGCCTGAACTTACAACCTTAGTACTAACAGGCAAACACACTGTCCACTCCTTACTGTATATGGACTGTTTATGTCTTATCATTCATGTATCATTATCCTATGCTAATGATTTAGTAATGATTTACTAAATATGTTACATGTGTGTTATCTGAAGACTATTCTAACAAATGCAGGAAAACACTGTCAGAAAAGTAAAAGACCAAGATTAAGCTCAGGTGAATTGCTGATAAACTAAATACATAAGAGCACTTTTATTCCCCCAAACTGTTCTTATTTTAAAGTGTGCTACAAAGTACAATAGTTTTAAGCTGTTAATGTTTTTTAAAATGCTATACTCAAATATTGAAAATGCAATAATTCACTCAAAAGCATGTGTTACAGTGATTTTACTACACCTAAGGGGTTGTGAGATTCCAGGCTCAGGATCTAGAGCAGCGAGGTCAGGAGATGAATCCAGATCCAGAGTTCCAGTCCAGGGCTCATGTTCAACAGTAATCTCACAGATCAGCCTCACCTGAATACTGAACTATTTAACCAGAAAGGTATTCTTACTGGTTCTCAAAGTATTGTTTTGTCCTGCAAACCTACTGAGGGTTTTCTTTATCCTAGCCTGGTCTTCTGGTTTTTGTGTACTGCGACTTTGAATTATGAATTTGTCTTGTTTAGTCTTGTGGATTTCTGACCCTGCCTGGCGTCCTGTACTGCGTTTTTAGAATTTTGCATAAATGCTACGTTTGAGCATCTGCCTCATTTATCACAGGGGCACAGACGTAACTGACTTCATTAAATGGTGCCAAAACAGTATATATTAAAACACACCACTGTTCAACAATTTCCATCATTTTCAATAATAATCACAATAATCAATGCTTCTGTCTCGCAATGTAGCTTGTTAACATCATGGGTGCCAAACAACATAATGGTAAAAAATGTGGCTTTTCCATGAACAACACAATGGTCTTTTTTTAATAGATTAGCTGTCAATTAGTTACTTAATTTGTGTGTATTTGCTAATAATAACACCAATAATATCAAAACAATAACAATTATATATATATATATATAATTATATATATACTGCTTTAGTTAAGCAAATACAAAAGACACATATGCATGTATGTGGCCAGTCTGACTGTAGGATTCAAGCAGTGAATCAGAGCCTATGACTCAAGTTGCCAATCAGAGAGGAGGATTCAACAAACCAATCAGTGTGCAACAAATAAGCATGCATCCAGAATATAGAATTCAACCTCAGTTTCCATCCTCTGTGACTGTCAGTCAAGTTGGATGACTGAGTCAGCCATCTGCAGCTTTGAAATACACAAAAGCAATAATTTCCCTTGTGATCTGTTTACTTTTAATGTGTATTAGTGAATCAGCACTGATATGCTGAAAAACTTTGCTCACAGTAGAATATAGATGTATGTGTACTTTAGGTGTTTTTGAATCTTAAAATATTCATAATTTATCATTCATTCAAGAATGTTAAAAACATCTGCTTAATGTAATTTCTCTGAGTATTGACTTGAGCACTGATGACGTCAAATCCGCAATCTTCAAGTCAGTAATCATGGCTCTTTTTTCCCTGCATAGACAGTGCTCTGGTGGCACTTGAAAGTGGCCCATTTTTTGCTATTAATTGCCCATTACCATGCAAGCACACCCCACTCCCCCATGATCCACCACCATCATAAATCCACAATGGCAAAGGGTGCATGATCAGACAATGGTATATTGCTTATGATATTACAAGACTATACAGAACTCAGTCACATTGTAAACCATAACTTTTTTTTTTAAGGCCAATCAGCCTTTAAAAGTTCACTTAGCTAATAAGCACTAAGGATTTACACAGCCAGTCAGAATGCAGGATTCAACTAGCCAATCAGTATTCAGTGTTAAACTACCTAACTAGAGTGTAGGACACAACTGGCCAACCACGACATCAAACTGAAGTAGACAATCAGATTGCAATGTTTAAGTGGCCAATCAGAGTGCAGCATTTATCTAGCCATTTATTGTGCAGGACTCAAGTAGCTGATCAGAGCAAAGGATTCAATGAGCCAATCAGTGTGCAAGATTCAAGTAGCCAAACAGATGGCTGGGTTCAACAAGACAATCAGTGTGTGGCATACAAGTAGCCGATCAGACTGCAAGACTCAAGTAGCCACCGATATGGATTAACACAGCACTGAAGAACTCAGTGACATCACTCAGAATGATCATCCATAATGTTTCCACTTATCTCCTGCCTTATGAGTCATTTTCTTCTGCTTATTGATTCTGCATCATTTAGTTAATGCCAGCATCACACCCTGCTGATCAAGAATGGCAAGCAATACCGTTCATGCTTATCATCTCAGTGATTGATGAGGTCATTGAGAACGCGCCCCCCCCAGCCTTTGGTAAGCATACATCATCATGACATGATCAAGATTTCTCAGTTCAGATATGACAGGATCATAAAACCACAGGCTGTTCATCAGGTTAAGCTCTAAGAGATTTCTAAGAAGACCAGGTTGAGTAAGGTGCTTTATAGACTGTTAGAACTTTATTGTTTGTGGCGTCCGTTTTCCTTGAACCTGGACTAAGTGTTTGGGCTGTGCAATGAGACCATAGTAAGTCCTAGAGCAGTACATCATCTTGATTTCTTCTGCTTTCAAAGTAAAACTGCCCACAATTATTGTCCATGAACACAGTTTCCAAGTGTGAGAATATGTGTGAGGTAAAGGCTATTTATGTGTCTTTGTGTGAAGCACAGAAAATGGGTTTGTGAGCGATTGTTCATGCTTGCATGTGTGTGTGTGCGTGTGTGTGTTTGTCTGAGTTGTGGGAAGAGGGGGGCTGAAATCATTTGCAGGCCCCTCAGGTTTTTAATACTGCTGGCCAGTGATTGGAGGAGGGAACAAGGCACAGCACTTAGCATACATCTCCACTGAAGCACTGTTTTCTTGCAGCACATGCATTTTGTTAGCTTCGAATCTTTTCCATTGTGTTCTCACACATAACGTAAAACTTTCCTCATCATCTGGGATAAAAAGGATCAATAATTAATGGAGGTTCATAATGGAGTGTGTAAATACTGCCTAATGAGTGCTGTCTACATGTTTAAGGTTGATACAAAAACTAAAATTCTGGTCACGTCTTCCATCTTCTGGTACTCTTCTGCCTTACAATAACCTGAATGTGTACGTTCACCATGAACAATTTTTCCAAAATATGATTTATGCCCTGGTCTTATCTTTAAACTATCACTAAGCTATGTTTCAGACACCAAGGGGTGCATTTGTGTAACCATTTTTTGTATTGTTCTTTAAGAGGCATTAAACTCTTTAGCTGTCCGGCTCATATCACAACTGCTTAGAACAGGGATGGGCATGTCTGGTCCTGGAGGGCAGGTGTTTATCACAGTTTGGTTGTTTCCCTGCTCAAACACTCTCACAAAACCTTGAAATTAACAGCGAAATTGAACCAAGTGTGTCTGGACACTGGTCCTCCAGGACCAGACTTGCCCACCCATGGCTTAGAACATAGTAAGGTCTTCAGTGGAACTGATTACAGAGTTCATGATTTTAGCAAACTCTCAAGTAGTTAAAGAACATCTCAGCTGTTGCTCTACTCCTAAGTCTATCGGCACTCTCCACTAAAACCCACCCCTAAAGCTAATTAACATCACAGATTAACAACTGTAGCAATTGTAACAACTCTGGGCATTCACAGGCAAACAGGCAAATTTGAGGAAGATGAAGTCTGAAGAGGAGAAGTGTAGGATGTGGATTAAACTGTGTGAAGCACCATATTACCATGTAGTCTGGTATGTGGTTGAGTTAGCTAACTATACAGTCTGACTAGATATCAAAATCATTGGCTTTCTTTGTTAACTTACTGGATTTAGTGTCATAGCTAAAATAAATAATGAGATTAATTTAGGAATAGAAGGGACACCAAAAGTTAAAACATACACATTCTAACAGACAGTATCCACTACTGTGTTTTGTGAATAAACATCTTATTCCTGAATAAATTCGGTCTCTGTCCTTGTGTCTGTGTCTTGTGTCTTCTTGACTGTGTCTGTCAAGAAGAGGAGAGTGGCGAATTAATCCCACGGTGTGAGCACAAAATACTGGTGAGCTTCATCCTGAAATGAAGAATGGCACCAGCCTGTGAAAGCCTAATCACTGTTTGCTAGCTAGCTTAGCTAACAGTGGAAATATTTAACAAGATCTAACAGGGAATGCACTCTAATTATTATCCTTAAAATACACAGCAACATATTTACCCATCCTGGAGTACAGGACCAGCACTGCTCTTTTAATTTCCTCTTACCCACAAGGACCACCATTTGAAGATGCTTGACCTTTTTGACAAAACTGCAGGCTTTAGCTTCCTTTTAGCACCAGTAGGCTGCCAGGAGACAACATTCTGGTGCTCCATGTAATGAAGTGTGAGAGAACTTTCACAGGGTTTTTATTAGGGTGCAAGAACTGTATTTGCTACCAGGTTATTACATTCAGAGACTCTTTTGAAGTTCTATTTGTATATTGAGACATTCTCTAAGCTGTGATTTTAATTTTTTTTGCTGATTTTATTGGGTTAGGGGTGGTGGTGTTGTAAAAACTATTTAACTGGAACACTTTTATTTAGCTAAGCCAAATCAAGACATTTCAAAAATTTAATCCTGTCCTCAGAAACAAAAAATATTACATTCCCATTCTGTACTGAAAATTTGCTGGAATATTGTTGCAACAAAAGACCAAAACAAGGAATCCAACCATTGTTACATTTTATCCAGTAAGATTTAGTTTCCAGGAAGCTGTTTCTAATGAGTTTCTCATCATTTTCTCATCAAGTATAACTGGTTATGTCGCGTTTACTTATTATAAAAATGAAAAGCACCCTTTTCCACTGACATTGTGTTTGGTTGTAGCATCACATTGTTGAATGTGATTTTCGTAAAACATCATCTAGGATTAATTAGTGGGATTTCCAGACCGGTGCTGACGTATGGATTTCTGACAGGTTAGGATTGACTGAGGTGAAATTCCCATAGGCAGTCAGTACTGAACCAGAGGGGGAAGTCTAAGAGTGATGACAGTCCTGGACCCTAAGAGAACCCTGTGAGCTATTTCCATTTTAGTTTTCAACAGGAAGTGCATAAACATTTTAATTCTTATGTTTAATTCGTATGTATTTTGAAGAACATCTATAATGTCATGCACATATAAATATATAAATAATATGGCTAACAAGGGGGGGGGTGCTGGAGGAATGCTAAAATTACACAAAAAGCAGTCTGACAAACTGCAAATACTAGTGTCAAATGAATATTTGTAAGCTAAAACATAATCTAAAATGCATTTCTTTCTTTAAATGTATCCACAGTATCAAACTGATCCCAAAATATGATCTGTGGCATTTTGGTAAGGATATTTATAGCCCTTCCCAAAAAAAGTAAATTGTTCTTTTGCTTTGTGTCATTGCTCTGGCCTCTTTTCCTCTAACCCAAATCTCTGACACGTAATCAATAGCTGGAAGCATTTTCTTTCCTGGCATGTATTTCTCTGGCCAGAAAATTAGCAGCTCAAAAAGTGTCCCCATCCACAAGGCGAAGTGTATTAATTATGATGTGCACAGAGATGAGAAGGGGTGAGTTAATATGAATAAAACTTTACCTTACTGAAACTGTTAATCAGCACATTCACTCTCATTTACTCTGTGCATCCCTCTTTGTTTTGGAGCCACTGTTAATTTACTCAAATGAATCATTATCAACATTCAAGCATTATGTTCTGGCACATCAGCAACTGCTGAATGATGGCCTGGCACCACTAATGCAGATGAGCAAAAAGTTTTTGTTGTATCTGTTTGGTCTTGCACTGAAAATGGATAGGCAAAGTGACCTCTAAAGAAAGGTTACCATTATACTTCCATTCACCTGTTTTCTTAACCGCCAATTCTAACCAGGTTGGAGGGGGTGCTGGGGCCTATCACAGCACTCACTGGGAGAATGGCAAACACCCTGGACAGGTCACCAGCCCACTGCAGGACACACACAAACACACACAAGGCCCCATATAATGTATACATTTTTCAACTCTTAGCAGCATTTATTTATTTATTTATATACTTTGTTATATTCAGATACACTGTTTGTTGCTTTGTTTGTTTTGTAGTTTCAACCATAACCCAGGAAGAAGGTGTAATGGAAGAGGCAGCCTCATGTACTACACGGAGTCCATGAAGCTATGCAGCTTACTAAGATTCTAGCAGGTTTAGGAATTAAAATAACTCAACAGCATCATAGTTCCACCCCCATACTTCAGGGCTGTTTGTAGACTTTGGTTTTCTTCTGGCAAAGCTTTCAAATACTATAGTTTGTGGGCACAGAGGTGGTGACTAATCATAATTTTGGATGCAACCAACTCTTGCAATTGTGCAACTCAATAATAAGGGCATTTAAGGTGTGAAGCTATTTTTATAGGCATCGCCTGATTTATGAAGGTCACCAATATTTTGTCTCATTTCATTTGTGTATAATGTGATCATCCTCAGGCTGAAGGATGACTAAGGGTGTTTGGCCTTTGTGTCACCTTGTATTTATACCTTGATGAAACAAGAAAGCAGTGGCGACCACTTAGAGGTTCAAAAAGACTTTAATGTGCTTTAAAATGTTTGGTTTGTAAGAACTTCTATATACCAATAATTGTTTTAACCATATATTTGAGAAAATTGTTTATTTGTATATGTAGGTTTTTTTTCACTCTCTCTTAAATATTGCATCTTGTATTTTTAGTGTAAAGTCCAGCTGTGAAACAACAAAGACATGCTCTTTATGGCATTTTCTCACCATCTGAACCAATAATTCTGGAGGTACAGTCAATAACTAATTATAAAGAGGAACATGGTAGATATGAGAGTGGTTTTACTGGTCATGGCATTGATGTGTATGTATTGCATTAGTGACATTGCATGTGTAGTTGTCTGTGTGTGTTCACTGAGTCATATCTAATAGACCCTCATCTGTTGGGCCTGTTGATGAGTGTTATCTTGTGACTGTAAACAGAGAGAGGTGAGAGAGAAGAAATAGCATTATAATGATAGATTAGGCTGAAGAAACAAGGCAAAAAATAAACACTAATTGATAGCATCTGTCAGCTTAAGAACTATAAGTAACTCAGGGTGGCACATCAAGAGGGAGGGAGAAGGGGTGGGAGAAAACAGGATTGGTGGGAGAAAGCAAAGTGAGAGAGAGAGAGAGAGAGAGAGAGGGTGAGAGTGAGAGAGACAGACAGACTCAGGATAAATCCTTACCACATAATGATTACGGCTCACAAGCTTTTGCTCTGACATGGAGTGCAGGAGAAGGCAGGATTACAACTGGACGCTGTAATCCCGGGGCCAAAACTGCACACTACAACTACAACTACAGTGACCATCTACATCAACTGGTAACAACCAATGCAAAATCTGAACTCCACTGTACAGATCTGATTATCCTTAAAGAAAACTCTGAGTCAAGTGAGAAAATAGTATTGTAACCAAGGGTCTGCTACTAAGGAACAGTGCAGAGAAAGAAAAAACAAGAAAACAAATATTAAGCCCATCGCTGGCCTGGACTTGCAACCTACAACAAGAATACAAGAGGTTTTGGCCCATGCCATCTGTCTGCCAGTCTCCACACCCTGCCTACATCTGGAGCCATCTCTGCTCCACTTTAATGGAGGTAAAACGGTGGACACGTGAGAGGAGAACAGGTGAACAAGGTAAACCGGAGGTTCTGGCTGTTCCACAGACTAAGTGATCATTTTCAATAACCACTCGAAGACACTTCAGACCTCTTCTCTAACACTCGCCCAAGGCTTAGGCACGTTCACACAGGACTGTAAAGGATAAGTCTTGGCGCTAGATGAAATTTCCTGATGTTGGTGATCTTTCGGAAAGTAATTAAGGCACTTTCTGGTCTTCGTTTGGACACAGATGACTTCATGGCATATGAGGTGAGACATTACCTTAAAATACTGTACTATTCATAACAATTCATTTTTACTCAAGTGCTAATTGCAAATCATACATTCTTAAAAATGAAGGTGCCTTAAAGGGTTCTTTGGAGTTATATCCCTAAAGAACCTTTCATCACTTTAACAGATAGCACTTTAAAAAAGCAAGAGCAGTTAATAATGGGTGTAGGCAGGAAGTACCTCTTTAAAGTTTTAAGAACCATCACATAATGGAAATGGTCCATACCAAGGAAATGTTACTTTCATCTAAGAACCATACAGGAACCTTAAGGGTACATATCATACACTTACAAAGACAAACACGCATACACTTCTTGCTGTGCTCATCTGTGTATGTCCTCTAATATACACATATCTATGTATTTTCGTTCCCCCATCTTTCTTTTCTCTTGCTTTCCTCTCTCTCTCTCTCTCTCTCTCTCTCTCTCTCTCTCTCTCTCTCTGTCTGTCTCTCTCTCTCTCTCTCTCTCTCTCTCTCTCTGTCTCTCTGTCTCTTGCTGCACATGAATGGGCATTTGCGCCACTTCAGTTACAGCCTGGGATGATTCTCCTTAGCCTACATTCCCAACATCACGCAATATATATATATATCATGAGAAGCATCTGAAAAATTAGTTCTTGCCGAAATCTACATAGACAGAACAGGCTTACAGCGTCATCGTCATCATCATCATAACCACACTGCTGGCTTTGAGAAAGAAGAATATGTAGGTTTTAGCTTTGTGTGCCATTTGAGTACAGTCTTATATGTCCTTAACTTCGTGAGGGCTCGCCACCTCCGGCTACTTCCGAGCCATACCCAGTACCCAGTTACAGCACCTGCTTCTTTTTGACATGCAGCTCCATTAGTTCTGAGAGCCGCTCAAAGCTGAGATTCATTCCTTACAATAAAACTGTGCTCTGAATGCACATGATTCCACATGAATACAAAACACTGCATGAACACAATCAGTATAATGGGAAAGATATGAGGCTACTTTAAGTGTAATCATGCATCATTTTTCAACAACTGCACATTTTTTCAAGTAAATTGACACTTTTCAGCTCAAACAATAATCTTGCAATTCATGCAAAAAAGCTGTTTTGTAGTTGAAAACAGAAAAAAACTGACCAACTGATTTATAAAATACTGTACCTTTAATTACAACAAAAATGATAATTCCAGAGGTAAATAAGCGTTAATTCCAGTGTTAATCTCAGATACGTCCAAAGTCCATCTGAAAGAGCGTCCTTCTCTGCTTTATTCCCAGCCGTGCAGCTCTTCTGCTTTTGAGATGGCTCTCAGTGCGCGGTCTGCTCAGAGATCCTCTCAGATCTGCCACAGGTCCCTCTCGCTCCTCCACTCACTGTTATGTCGTCAGGGATGGAGAGAGGAGGGGCGCAGTCGCTGGCCAGCCGAAAAGTGAGTGGACAGTAGGGTGGGGTGGAGGGATGGAGGGGGATTAGGGAGGGGGCGATATGAGACAGCCGTGCAGAAGGAGCTTTGCATTGGGCATCGTTAGCTGGACTCCACAGAGCAACCTGATTCTCCAAACAGAAGAGTATCTCCTTCACTTTTGTTGTTGAAATGGCCCTAATTGCGCGGTATGTAGACGCCGTCTTTCGCCGACGGCGTCTACATAAGGGGTTTAACATAAAGGGTGATCTAAAGCTTTATATATCGCTCTTTATTTATTTAAACGGTATGTGGGTGGTTCTTAGATTACAAGCACTTGTGTCCTTGGGTTATATTTTTTAAAATGCACAATTATTTTTGTGACAAAGCCCTCTAACCTTGCAAAAATAGCAATAAAACCATGGTAGAAACTTTGTACTGTCTGTATATTTCGTACTTTTCCACATGCTAATAAACAATACTACTTGTTTGCTCCCGTCCCCAACTTTTACACTTCACCAATAAAAAAAAAATAATAAAATGTGTGTTTTTTTTAAACGTGTAGTGTATCTGAATAAAGAAATGCTCACATAATTGACACAGACAGTTGACAACATTTTCTACATACATTTATTTATTCATTTATTTATTTATTTACAGTCAGCAATTTTTACACAAAGCCTCGCGTTCCTACAGTGTCGACGTCATTTCCGCCGCAGCGGTGTAGTTTCCAAAGAGTCTGTATGGGTGAGTGTTCAGGTTGTTACTATGGAAACAGACAGTGACAAAAGAGCACATGTCTGATCTGGAGGAGATACTCATTTTCGTGTACAGAGCATTAAAATGAATGTTGCTTAAGCAAGATGCTATTTTTGTTATTTTTTAACGTGCTATACCTTCGTGGAAGTTTGTAAGAGGATCACTTTATGAGGTTAATAAGTGTATTTTGCTGCATCATGTGCCAACTATCAAACCAAAGCCAACATGTCAAGCTTTTTTTCACAGACAGTGTAGGAATGTCCTTTCCACCTTTGTCATTTCCACCACACTTCCCTCTTTGGTGACAAAGACAAGAGTGTGGTGGAAATCACACCTATGCTGATAGGGCTTTGACCAAAAGTGCTCCTAACTGTAGAAGCCCCTACATACTGCAGTATATACCTGTGTCCTAGCTCTTACTTATCGAGGTGGTCTTTCATTTAAATACATAACCCATTTGCAAATATAGTGTTGAGTGTGGCTTTATTGTACAAAGGGGCAACCAGGCTTGATGGGAACAGAAAATGTGCATTGGAATTGGGCTAAAATAATGAATTTCTAGAATTTGCAATGGACAAGGAAAAGTGCACCAAAATGTGGAATTTACAGTTAAACAGCAACATCATACACACTTACACCCATCCTTTGGTCCATTGATGTTATCATTGTTAAGAAGGAAAAAATATTAGATGTTAAAATGTTAGTTGCTGTTAATTTGTTTATATATTGAGGATATTAAAGCAGTTTATAAAATATTAAGCCTTAAATAATAAATACAGTTATAATAGTATGTACAATGATTCTGCAGTATGTTGCAGTGTAATGCAGTTTTCCTAAAGAGCGCAATGGACAAAATGCAGTTACAGCACACCTGCAATAATGCTGTGTATAAAATATGCAGTTCTTGTGTCCAAAATGCATTTTACTGCAATTTAATGCAATGCAATTGTTTTACCTTCACGGAAACTGCAGCACTGCCATGGAAAATTTGCATCATTGCTTTTCTTTTTTTGTAAGGGAGGATCCTTTGTTTGCTTTGTTTGAATGGGAATTTGAGGTTTCTCTTTTTGCCCATCTTTTCCACACGAGGGAGTGTCCGACCGCCAAGTGCGCGCGCGCGCACACACACACACGCACGCGCGCACACACGTTGATAATGAGCAGATTCTACAGATCTGAGCAGTCCTGTGCTAGCAGGCGATGCTCGTATACCAGTATATAATGACTATTCGCACACAGCGCTGATCTAGTACAGCGTCCAGTCGGCCATGTGACCTGACCCACATTTTGCGCATTTAAAAGAACGTTAATATTCATTAATGCAAAGAGAATAATCTCAGATCACTTTTGCTGATAACAGTTTTTTAATTCCACATATCACACGTTATACTGCGGCTTAAACAATAGTAGACATAATAAAGCATTTATTCAGACACAAGGCAACATTAACACTTAAGCTGAGATTGACACGCGCGCGCACAAGCGCCCGCTGGCACGTGCGGGCTTGCACGCACCCGCGCCCAGACACATGCTAATTGGATGCCAATGACGTCTTCATCCCGCGGGTGAGTCGCTGTAATTGATTGGCCGATATCGAGAGAGATGATAGTTGTCAGCCTATTGTAAGACAGGTCTATTCAGCATGTTCCCAGCGGCTCATTGTAGGTGTTTCTTTGTAATAAAACAGGAGTGGGAGAAACAAACCAGGGCTTGCAACTTGCAAACTCAACCTCTGAAGCATGTTAATGTTTGCTTTGCCCAAAAATATTGGCATAATATACAAAACAGTGACACTGCATGGTAGTTCACCATTAAATTTCATCATCAGCTGATCACCAGTTATTGAATAATAAAACCCAAACCCAGTTTTAGAATTGGGTTTTTGATCTAAAACCTTGTTTCTTCTAAACTGTACAAATGATGGAACATGATTCATATGAAGACAATGTAAAATCATAATAATAAATCCATTCTTTTGAAATCATTTGGTACTGCCATGCAAGTAGAAATATAATCCAAGACACCATTTAAGTTTGCACAAGTACTAAATGTAGATCAAGGAAACCTAATTAAATAAATGAGACAAAATGTCATATGTGATTCTTAATTTATAAGAATAATGAATTGATATTACATAAAAAAGACTTGCTGATGCACATCAGGATGACAAAAAAAACCCTCTGTAAAGAGTTTGAATTTCACCAACCCACAATCAGCCATACTGTGTGCAACTGTGTGAATTTCAAAGACCATTGTTATGCTCTCTAGAAGTGCTTGACCAACAAAGATCACTCCATTAGCAAGGCATTTACTAGTCCTCAAGGTCACCAAGAAACCTAGGGTCACTTGTAAGCAGCCACATATCACTCTCATATTGATTAATGCAATTATTCATCTTCATGCCCACCATAAGAAAGACACTGAACAACAAGGATGTGCATGGCAGAATTGCAAGGCCAAAGCCACAGCTTTCCAAAAACATCTGCCCATCTACAGACTGCTTGGTTAAAAGCACCAAAAATGGTTCCTCTACTGTTATAAGTCAAATGACCCTTTTTTAGTTCTATACTAAATAAATTTTTGCTTAGAGTGTAGCTTCAGTCAGGAAGTGGTTTCTTAACTCCCCAGGGCACCTGTAAAAGCCCTTGGAGTCTTTTCAGTTCTTTTGTGGACTGTAATCAGTGTTGGCCCGAAACTTCCTAAGAGCACCGCTCCTTTTGAGCTGCGTTGGTGGTTGTATGGAGACAGACTGAGGGGGTGAAAGGGGATTTGACGAGGCTGGTGATGCATGTTACAACAAGAGGATGGACCAGCACTGTGGTGGAAACCAGTCACTTTCCCTGCATCCGTCAACCATTCAAGACCAGGCCTGTTTTCTTAGCCATACGGTTATTTACAATGGAGAAATGTCCCCTAGGAAATAAATGAAGGTCCAGTAAGGCTCCCTGATGGCTTTATCTCTTGAACTGAAAGAAAGAAAAGCAATGACAACTTTTCAGGGCATGTTAATAGTTGCTTATAGGCTTTCCTCAAATGCCAGCAGCTGTGACTGGGTGTCCTTTGATTTGGAAAGGACGGAGCCGGGTCAGCTCACAAAGTCTAAGAGAAATGCAGAAGATTTTGAGCTGAGATTTTTTGTCCACAGATTATCATTATCTTCATCAAGATATGATCAAGATAAATTGCCCACAGTTCAACATTCTAAATTCTAAATATTTACTCTTAACAAAAATTGTCCCAAACTCCATAAAGCACCAAAATGATCTGTACCTATTTAAAAATAGGTTTTTGATGCCATATAGAACCATTTTTTCCCCTTTAAAAAAACATAGCACCACTTGTACTATGTACTAATTACTAACTTTTCACGAACTTGTACTAGCTTTTTAGAAGAAAAATAACAGAAGATGATGCCGTTTTATAATATGTAAAATGTATATATAATATGATGCAAAGAACCATGTGTGCATTAAATGGTTCATTACTTTTTTAAAGGAGAGTTACCTTTTTTTAAGAATTCTCTTACATTATGCCTTAACAAAACCCACCCCATGGTTTATACTCTTAGCATCAGTGCATATTTGGTAGTCTGTTGGGAAATCAGTTGAGTAGAATGACATAAGCTATATTAACATATTGCCACATCAAAACCATGTAACCAGTTAAAAGAAAAGTACCATTTACATTATGTGAAATTAATGATTTTCCCAATAGAACTAGTTCAAAATTACTCATACTAGAACCTTGTTGCATTAACTTACATTAAAAAAACAAACTTTTTTCTTCTCCTTGCAGGTGCAGTTTTTGTGAGGACAAAGCAAATATTTTTCACAAACCCCATAAGGAAAGGAATAAGCTATGCAGTCTCAATCCCAACCTATGCCCAGTCATCTTTACTTCCGAAATCTAATTGACAGTCTCTTACAAGGAACCACAGAGAGTTGCCTGTGCATCCACACCAACTGTCAATCACTGGAGGAGTGAAGACACCAGGTGTCGGTCAAAGGAGAAATGCTAATCACAGTTCAAGTGAGCACATATGTATTTAGTCAAGTTAGACCTGTGGCTTAATTACAGACTGGCACCTGTCACTCAGTTCCCAGGACTGTGACATAGTGGTAGCCCCAGGGATGTTGACCTGGCCTTTCACTTCTCTTCTTTGACAAAGAATGTTTTTCCAAAAGAGCTTTTTGTGCAATAAATTTTTATAGTAACATGCACGAAATATTTCCCATAGGCCAAATGGTCCAAAATTGTCCGGCAAAGGTATAAAAATATTTCAACCTCCTTGAGTTATTGTTTGCATTGAAATGTAATCACAACAAATACTTACATTAAATTAGTATAAATTCATTACTTACCTCTTAGCAAATATTCCTGCCATATGAGCTTTAGTCCCCTGTGTCGCTGTGAGAGGGAGGAGTTTTAAGCTCATTTTCTTATCTGCAATGAAAAGCGATAACTTGAGATTGCAGAAGTCATAACTCAAGTTGGGTGATTGATTTGTCCAGAATCAGGGGCATGAATAAAGTTACACTTGAGCATCAGGGCGAGCCCATCCACAGCTCTCGTCAGCGGGACTTTTGAAAATGCCAGTATAAGAGTATATACTATATAACAATTGGCTTTGACAGAATTATTCAGTTGCAATGTTGTATTTTTATCATCCTGAACCAGGTGAGGTCTGGCCTAGCCTAGTTTTTTATAGTTTTTTGGATCTGTGAAATCCAAAACTTAAGAAAGCTCATTTAAACTTAACAAAGCTAATTGGTGACATTGGTGCTTAGTTTTTCCTCAATGGTTAAGGTAGAACTCTTATGGACAAACAGTGAGTAAAACATTTCTTTCAGACTAAAAACAAGTGGAAACAGCACTGCTTTATATCCGCTGTGATGACATTTCTACTAAATGAGTACACGTGGCCTGTCTATAGCAAATAATGTATGCATTATAAATAATGTATTCTATGTTCTTGTGGAGACTCCTCTCGTTCCCATGTTTGCTAAAAGAGGTGTCCTTTTGTTCACTGTTAAATATAAAATTGTAGTATGAACTAGATGGGGTATTTTCCTGTTTACAGTAATCTTTACACTGCTGTGCCTGCAACCAACAGCACGTTCAACAGTTTTTCTTCATGAATACTATTATCCATCTACTACTGCTGCAGCATTGCTAAGTAATGTACTGCACCTGATTTTAAAATTCTGTTCGATTTACTTTGGTATATGGCAATTACACTTATTGCTCATTATATTGATAGACACATTCAAATTCAAGTAGATATTCTAAAGTTTAATATTATATTTTATACTTTTACTTTCAGATCCAGTGTGCTGGAGTATGGGGCCAAATAAATGAAAATTGTTTTCCTGTTCAGCTACTGTTCACAATTGCACCGCATATGGAAGAAATGCCAGATTCACTTGTGCTATCAATTATAAACACATTTTCAACTATTTCCTCTGGTGAATGTAACTATAAGTGATGCCTACCAAGAATAAGGACTCACTTAGTGTGAACCAGACAAGAGATCATAATTAGAAGCAGAAGGCTGGCAATAGTTTCCAGTGACTTACAGTAAACTGATTGTGGTTTCCTCATTTTATCCCATTTTAAAACAACATACTGCCTTAAGCTACCCATAACTACCTTCCGGCAATTTATACTGCACATGTCACTTGAAATTCTGAAAAATTATGAGAAAAAAACAGGAATTTTATTTGAATGCCTGAAAATGGACTGAATGTGCAGATCTTTAGAATAAGAGTTAACCTGCCAGTTATATGCTACTGCTACAGCTTCTTGTTAAGTGTTATTGCTGACCTAGTAAAATTAACTTTAAGGTGCACATTTTTGCAAAGTGTGGAGCAATGGAAATCAGACTTTTTGCCACAAAGAAATTTTCCACAGAATGCAGACAGGGTTAGCCACATCACCAATAGCACAACCTAACCAGCATTTTATATATCAAGGGTTTCTATCTAAACTACATCAGCATGTTTAGTTAAATTGCACACTAGCACACTTGGTAGGTTGCTTTTGTGTGCAAAAACATGCATTCAGCATATCTATTGTTTTGTGGAAAAGAAAACTCTCCATTCACTTGCTTGTTACTTTCACATGAATGGTCAGAGGAACAATACTCTGTAAAATGAGGTTAATTTAGTTTAATTTATACTTAGTCCGTAAGCTTCATTTATACTGTTTTAAAGGTTTTTGTTAAATAAATAAGCACCCATGACTTTGGTTCATTTCTGGCTGACAAATTTATAAAGAAAATGTTAAATTCATGCTTCAGCAATTTTTATACATAATAAAGTCTGTAAAATCATTACTAGGACAAAATAGACCAGCAAAATCATTCATGAGAGGCCCATAAAAATGAGTGTTTGACTAATTCACTGTTATTGCCAGAAGCTAAGATGTCTATGAGGTCGCTTTACCAAGACAAAGCTTAAAAGGATCAGAAGGCTTTAAAAAAAAAAAAAGAGAATAATGGTTTAGGATCAGTTTTCTATCTGATAAATTGTAATACTATGGACTATGGGGAGCTGATTTAGTACTAGAAAGAGTTGAAATAAGCCTTGGGCTTAAGCTGTTTGCTGAGTACTACAACATTAACTGTGGAGACGCTTTTCTGTGGAACATACTGCTCTCATAAATGAGGCTTCAAGTATCAGAGTTTCCCCTGGGCTACAGGCCCTCAATGCACACAGCTAAACCATGATGACGACAAAACGCGTCATAGCCTGTAATGAATAATCAGCCCACAAAAATCTCATGATTTACGGTGTGTTTGTATGCATCTCTGCATGTGTTCTCAACCATCTGGGGACTGGAGAAAATAAGTGTAGCAATTTAGCAATTGCTCCAGCGTCACTGAACCACTCTTAATACCCCTGATACATAAAGACTACTCTCTTAGCAAAAAGTGCCCTATGAGGTCAATGACTTGTAGAAATCTTCTTGCTGCTACATAGAGCCATTGAAAAGTTCTTTAAGACCTATAGAGATTCTCCATTGTGGAGAATATGCAAATACAAATATACAAAAAAAAGATAAATTGATGCATTAGAGAATATAACGTACTGACCTATAACTTAACCTCAAAATTAGAACTGCATACATATTTAACCACCTTTTTAACGGCAAAGAACCTTTTAAGCTGATTTTTCAATATGATTCTTCTTATGGTTCAATAAATTTCCAAAATATTCAGACACCCTGCTTTATACATAGCTTGCATTGTTTGTGATATAGAGGTAATCTTCCAACATGCTTATGTGACTGAATACAATCAAATCTTCACAGCAAAAACACAGTAATCAAGTTTAAGCCTTCTCAAAAGATTAGAGGCTGTTACAGAAGTAAAATCATGGGGACAAACACTGTATACACTGCCTCCCTTACTGAAGAACCTTTGAAGACACATTTTTAAAAGAGTGTGAAGTGTGATATTGTACAGAATTTGTTAGATTTTTTTTTGTTTGTTTAGCCTTGTTTTGTTGTTTTTATTTTTGTTTTATTCTTTGAGTAACAGACCCTTGCTATTCCTGTGGTCACATACATTTGTACAAAAATATTGGGTGCCTGGTTAAATACTATATTTCTGAGTGATAATACACACACCTCCTCTACAGAGAACAAACTTCTGCATATTTAATGCACATTTACTGATTATTTGTATATATTAATATTATTTTAGGACTTAACAAATTGAAAAAATAAATAAAATAAATAAAAAGATAAACAAAATGTGATTTTGACAAATTGTTATTTGCATGAGTACTTTTCCTATTTGCTATTTAATGAAATAAGTAAAAGTTCCCATTGATATTACTAATAATGTATGAGAAGAAACACCATTTTCATTAGTTTAATATTTAT
>JBBPDA010000030.1:12396641-12407273 GCA_037974385.1 Arnoldichthys spilopterus
CACACACACACATGTGTGTGTGTGTGTGTGTGTCAAGTACTTTCTGTGTGCACACACAAAAATAAACACACAAAACAATGCACAAATGAGTAGAGGACAGCATGACTGCAGAGTGATGAAGAAAAATGACTGCGCTTATAGTTACGGCTTTTACCTCTTCGTTCGGTGAAATGGGCCGAAATACATTGCCTTTGTGGTAACAAAATTCAGGACATACACTCTGCTGCCGAGGTAAGGGCAATTACAATTCGGGCCAGCGACTGAGCTGAACACACGCCAATAAGACAAGATTGCAGCGAGGACAGGAATGACATTGTTGTGAATGGGAGGGCAATGCACAGCCATCAAATGTTACTTTACTGGCCGCTCAGGCAACAGCTCCATTTCTTGCCTATAAAAGCTGTCACACAGCTGTTTGACTTGCTAATGAAGGAATGTTGTGTCTCACCTGGCTCCAGCACATCTCATGCCGTCTCATTCTTTCTCACAAATGACCTCCAGCGCTGCGTCACAGCTTGGGCGGTTGCTTTGTCAGCGAGCCGCTCCGCAGCATGTCGCTAAGAGCCGATCAGCCTAATGAAATGTTAAAGATTAGAGTAGAGCCACACTCATGATAGAGGGCACTTTAAGGACAGCATCATACACACATATGCATACGTGTTGTGCTTTCAATTTTTTAAACCACAGCACAATACAACTCTGTGTACAACTATGTTCTGTGGGATTGGACCAGACAGGGTAGCCACTCCCCATATGCATCAGTGAGACTTGGGTTCCCATGACCCCATGACCAATTCACCAGTTGTCCTTTCTTGTATCACTTTTAGTAAGTACTAACTACTGCAGAGCTGCTTCTTTGGAGATGCTCTGACTCAAAAGTGATTATACTCTTTTGCCTGTTTCCAGCACATCAACTTCAAGAACTGACTGTTCACTTGCTGCCTAATATATGCTACCCCCTGACAGGTACCATTGTAATGAAATAACTACATATACCTAGAGTTATTCGTTTTACCTGTCAGTGGTGTTAATGTTATGACTAATTGTGTAGACTGAGTCATAAAAACAGACAATTGTCCTATGAAGTCTAAGACTGCGAAAGTATTTCAGACAGCAACGTTGCCTTCAGGAGTAAAAAACAGGAAAATAATAGTACACTCAAGTTTTTCTGTGCATTTACTTTAATTATTGTATTACTGTAGGTGTCGTTTACACTGCGGAAATGTCCAAACCCCTTTTTTTCAATGCATATTTCCTTCCCAACTGGTTTTGAAGCAGCGCTTCCACCCCTGTTGACAAATAAGCTTGACATGGTCCCCAGCATTTTTCAAACCAATCTGATGCTCATGCTGAACACTACACAGCAAATATTTGTTGCTTTTTCACAAAGTACTTCGAAAAAGTTTGTTAGCAATGTTAACCTTTCAGCTCTAATGCAAAACGGAGTAAAAAGAATTGGACAGCAGACACGTTTTTGCCCACATCTGAAGTTAATTTGTGCACATTTGAGTTTTTACCAAACTGTTAACACTGACCCCGAACCTGAACCTCAGTAATCAAAATGAAATGTTATTATACGTTTTTTGCAGAGGTTTTAAATTGTTCCACAAAAAGGACAAAAATGTTTGTTTTCTGTGAGGTTGTCATTTGATTCTCACAAGCTAAATACACATGCACAGACATCCTCTCTCTCTCACACATGCACAAACACAGGCCTAAAGCTGTATGGGTAGAACAGCCACCACAAAGACTGATCAAGGTCATGTGTGGAGTTGAGTCAGGTGTATGTGTTTGTCAGATAAGCGGGCCGCTCCACAGTCACCAGGCTCTGACATCCTCTCTGACTGATCAGGAGCCAGTGCGAAATGAGGAAAATCACAACTTTCCTCTCAGGTGAGAAAACCTCTCCCGTTTTATTTGAGAGCTCAGTATAGCAGGAGCAAGCTGAATGCCAGCTGTGGAACGAGGCTCCTGCTCACACGTTAAGTCTCGTGCTCTCTGTGTACACTAGAACAGACCTCGCGTCTCAATCTGTATTCAGTTTACCACTGTGCCTGCTGCTGAAAATAGAAAAAAACTGACAGACCATTGACCAAAAAGAAAAGAAACAAGACAGAAACCGATTCTTCCCTGCTTCTTCCTGACATAAAGCTGGCTTGGGACTTCTAGCGTCAATCCTGTCCCAGAGAATGCTATTGGAACAAGACCGGAATCAGTTTCTTGCGATAAGTGGATATGTGAAATTGCTTAGAGCCCCCAAGCTGCAAGAGGCCCAGTGAGTGTGCATTGTTATCAATAGTATCACAGTATCATTCTGTTTTATGCCATATAAGCTCATAATAAAAGTGTCATATTCTAAAATAATACAAAAAAATCTAGATCCACCAACCCCCACCCCAGATGTTTAGAGACAGCCCTGACCCAAGGTCTCTGACTGGATGGCAAAGGGATAAGATTACACAACACAAAAAATCTCTCTTGTTTCTTCTACAGTTTCAAAGTGGCATTTTGATTAAGAACCAGCTCTCTAAACTGCAACTTCACCCTCATGTTTTAACCATTCACTTGCAGGAGAGTACATATATTTTAATCGGCTTGAGATGCAGCTCAGTTGACCATGTTCAGCTCAGTTGACCTTGTAAGCCAGAGAGTAAAGAAACCATCTTGTCAGCAAACATTTACCTCCTGAGTCATAAATTAATGCCAATATAATGTATCTATGTATGTGTAAATGTAGCCATGATGTAAGTCAGCCGGTACAGTCTACTGACATCTGGATGGGGGTGGTGGTGGGGTTGGGTCTGTAGCGAGTAACAACTTCAGATTAACAAGAGTCTTATCCTGATCTCTTGCTCCACATTCTATACACACACAAACATAGACACATGCTCTGTCCAAATGCACAGATTGGTTACAGCCTCAAGAGCCCTACAGCCACTCATATAAAAGACTCTACCAGTTGGTATCCACAGACTGAATAAGCTATATCCACAATGCTGTGTATGTTGTAGATAGACTAAAGATACATATGTAGAGTAAAATGGATTACTGGCTCCACTTTGAACCTACAATGCCACTGTAATCTGCTGCCTTTTAGAGGTTATTTGCTGCCTGATACAATGCAGGTGTCAGTCTCGCTGACTATGCAAAATAGACAGTTGGCCGCTTTAGCAAGTTGGTAAGCTTGTGCAAAACAGACCTTTGAACAGTGTGTCAATCACTCTGTGCCTCTGACAGGGTTACTTAAATGTTTTTGTGGTCACTGATTGTTTGTACCCAGTGTATTGACCATATTTTACTTTACTGGCATAAAACAGTTCTAAAATCGTATTGGATGAGGCGACATTGAAGCCATTGCAAAATATTTAGTAAACACATGCATATAGCTGCACACAAAACTTGATTTAATTCACCAAACAATTGTGTTGCCCTATATATGGTGTATATACCTATATATCTTGCAATTATAGTCTACTATAGTACTCACTTGGCAGAATAACATGTTATTGTGATTATTCTTAATGAAAAATGATTTGATTATTTGTTATTGCAGGTATAATATATATCTGCTTCACATCACACTGAGAAAAATAATTTACATCACTGAAAAATCTAAATAAACATAAAACACTAAAAAAAACCTTTCTGGCTTCAGATTTAAAATTTTAAGGCAAATAAATTACTTAATGTTAAAACAACAGGTAGGCTCCTAAGTGGTTAAGTTACTGATCTCCTCCAAGTGTATTGAGCTGGCCAATGACATAACATGAGCAGCAGTTCAGAAGATGACTGACCTTATACAACTTGGAGGATGCTTAGTAGCATTATGGGAATGGAGGAGTCCTAGCTAGTGGATGGTCATGAGTTAAATTGGGGTACAATAAACATTTTGCGGTTTACTGCTTTAATAATATATTGTTCTTTCTAATACAAATTATACTGATAAATGAACGCCTTAATCACTTAGGAACCCATATTTAGGCTTACAATTTAAACTTCCCTTTTATAACTGTGAAACCATTTGTCATTGTTACTGAATAATTCTGAGTAGTAACTTAAGATTAATAACAAGTCTTAGGGTTAGTAACTGTATAATAAGCATATGTTTCAAAGAATTAAAAAGTGCAATGCAAAAAAAACAAACAAACCCAGAAGTGTTTTAACAGATCAGTTTGTGGTTTATAATTGTAAGACAAAGTTCATTCATCATTCAACTAATCCTGGACCAACTGTTTATTCTACTAGAAATTTAGAAAAATAAAAGATAATTTTCCCAACTGCCATCTCCAAAGAACTAGTTACTACTTTGCTAGCTTTACTACTCTATAAAACATTTGCTCCAGTGTTTTGTACATGTAGTGGAGGATAAACATCTAGAACATATGAAAATATGTAAGAATGTACGTACTACATGCGCAGTAAACAATGGAGATTAGTGTTGTAGACATCATGATGCTATAAAGATGCCTTTACATCTGCTTCATCGTTTGCCTAAAATATGATGCCCTAATTTCGAGCAGTTTCGACATATTTCAGGTGTGATACAGTCAGTGCTACCCTGTATTACCTTCTGGTTGACACTTTGAAATATCCAGAACAAAGTTTTTAAAAAATTACACATTTATGTCTACCTTCACTACTTTCTTAAAACATTTAAAGTTTTAATTTGTAATGATGGTTGCTTTGAGACAGAGGAGGATCAGATCAAAAACAAATTTGCATTACTGCTTGACTATAAATTAATATTCTATAAATTTCATTGATGAATCTTAAAGCTTCTCAAAAACAACATTCAACATTATGCTGGCAAGATTGTTAAGATATTTGTGTAGTGTTTTTTTTTATTAAATTGTATTTTTTATTTAATAAGTATAGTAGATTAAGTTAATTAAGGAGTGTAATGAGGGCTCTCAACACTGCAAAGTTACAGTTCCATCCCAGATAACATAAATACAAGTGAGGATTATATTCCATATTCCAAATACAACCTGCACAACATCAACTTCCCCTAAATATACTGGGAACATTTCAAGATGAATGAAACAGTAAAAATGGTCCAAAAATGTTTTCCATTCACCGAAAGGTTACTTTTGGACACAGAATGTATTGTTCTGCCAGCAACAATAGAAAATGTTTATAGAGAGTAGATGGGCCAGTGTGTTTAATCATTTTACAATAAAGATTGTGTTTTTTGTTCTATATTAAACTCTACAAGAAAATCTGTAAGAGTTTAAAAAGGTGGTAGGATGTCAAAGTGGAAAATGAGAAAAAGCTTTTTTTTTCCCTTGCCTGTGCTAGTTTTCCCCTCACAGGTGAATATGTACCACTCACCTTGAAAAATTCAGTGCTTGCAAATGTACTAATATACAGTATGTCAAATGTGAAGATGTCTCATGGCTGATTTACATAACAGAAGTTTTACCTCTATGGCGACACAACACGTATATAATAATACAACTCAGTAGCAGGTCAAGCACACAACATTGCATTAAGAAATCCAAAAATGCTTGGACTGTCTTTTTTGACCCATTAGCCACATTGAAGGGTTAAAGGCTCTGCTCAGCTGGTCACTCATTTCAATTGAGGACAGTTCTCTAAGGGGTATAAAACTGCAGTAAATTCCTAATTTCACTCATGCTGTGGGTCAGGCTCTCAGCCAAATCACTTATTATTAGGAACCAATGTCACATATTTTAAACCAAGGATAGACTTACGTGTGGCAGGTTTTCATTCTGGAACATGGGACAGTAATTAAAGCAGACAACATAGCTGCTCTGTGACAGTGAATTTAAAAATGAAAAAAAGTTAAAAAGTCAACATAATGTTAAGCAACAGAGGGGCCTAAAATAACTTCCTATATATTTTGTCGATTTTCTCCCTAATTGTAGTACCAGTGCTACTCATTACCTAGGACACCACAAACTGCATGGTGCTACCAAGCTGGCAGAGTTAAGGCTAGCATAAATTCAGCCTCTACATGTTTTATAACTCCCACAAAAAACATTATTCAGCTTAGTGTGCTTGGAGGAGAGCATTAACTGCTAATTCTGTTACAAAATGGCATAGGTACAAGGTATATGTAGTCTCAGTGCCCTTTTAGCAGTGACGACTGGTCGTGATATTAAAAGGGAGGATTAATCTACTAATGATTAATAGCTAATATCAAGTCTTGGTAACTCACACAACATCTGAAAGTCCCTTCCCAAAAAACAGTGAAGTGAGCTGTCTAGCCAATTACTCATCACACTTACACGTGCAATGTTAATTGCAAACTAACAGAACAGTCACATGGACAGAAAATTATAACTCATTTCCAGGGAAACTGTTTGTGTATTTATGCAGTAATTCACATGGAATTAAGCATTCAGTCAGGCCCCCCATGAATGACTGCAGACTGTGTGGAAGCTAAACTTCACACTCTTAAAAAATAGCCCAAACAGGTGAATCTAGGAGGCCTTTCACACAACATGTAATGCGTCACAGCGCATATGACATGGAATCCCAGCTCGTCTGTATGAAGATAGAAAAGATAACGAAAACCACAAATCATCTAATGCTACACTGAAAGTGGCAGAGATAGCCTATCTACTGATCTTACCCACAATTAATTTGGCCAGTGAGCATAAACATTTCATAAACGACATGTGCAAAAATGGTAAAGCTTAATGTTTTTTGGATGAAGTCCTAATAAGTGAGCAAGCTGTAAATATAAGTGAATAAAGGTTATAAAGAGGTGAGTAATTGCCACTTCAAATTAAAAAAGATATGCAAATAGAGCTCATCCTCCACCACATCCCTGGGAGAAAATAGGCTGGTCATGTTCCAGATATTGATCATATTACTGAATGTGCTTTGATGAATCTGTCTCTCATTTACAGGGTTTCATCATGCAGCAGATCTATCACCTGTCATGTAAACCTAGCACAACAACCGCATCTGAAAGCTACACTCCTGGCCATGCATTTTCGTACACACACTGCGAGGGGGCTGTAATAGGAAGAGGGGGAGAAACTAATATTACTGAGTGTATCAGTTTGATGTGCTTTCCCCCTCCAGGGTCAGATAGTGTGAGATAAATCAGGACACATGGTGACAGAAAACAGGATTCTGGAGGGAATGGACATGAAGGGACAGAGGAAGAGAGGAGAGGAAGGGAGGATGGATTGCATGGATGTGACAGGCCATTACTAAACTTTATCATGAGGCCATAACGCTGGGGATCATTTCATCAGAGACAAAAGGAATAAATCTGAGACGTGCTTGTCAGTGATTGACAGACACCCAGACCACTGGACACCAATGCTGGAGGTTAAACACTGACAAGCATACACAAAAGCTGTGGTTTAAAGAACTCTCCATATCACAGGTCAGCAACATAGATGCAAATATAGAGTTGACCTGATGAGATGTGACAATAATAAAGACCCCTGAGACAGTTTCAGGATGTTTTGTTTAGGGGGACAAGATCAAAAAGGACGGATCTTTCAATTGAAACAAATGTCTCCCACTTCCCACTCATTCTGCTACATGTCAGACAGAGGTGTCAGAAAGGACTTTGGAGTAAACACTTCTGGGTCCCTAAGGAAACTGAGTGGTTCTCAAAAACCAAGAACCAAAAGTGGTTCTTCTAGCGCTTTGAGAAACCAAGCCGATTAGTGACTATTAGCAAGCTTTGGTGCTCAACAGATGCCCCTTATCCATAGTTTGTAAAGTGGTGGTGCTATTTTGGCCAACTGAGCATGTTGAATCACTGTTAGTAGTCATCTTTGAGAGAGTCTGCCAATGACAAGACATTGGATACCCACTTTTTACATTTTTGTCATAAAACTATAAAATGTGGCAATTGCATGTTTTATTCACTCATTAAAGTGCCAACATTCACTTTTAATTAGTTATTTACCCACCTCTGAAGCAATCAGGTTTACTTTCATATAGTGGCTGAAGCTTACATGCAGACATTTGAAGTTTATAAGACATTCAAACTATACATAAGTAGCAGGAGTCTAAACATATATGACTTGGTGAGTCTGGCCATGTGTTCTATCTGAAGATAGAATGGAATGATATTAGTATCCCATATTTTGTCCATATCTTGTATCAACCAGAGCGCCTAAAGCTTTTAAAAACTACAAGAACCTGAGACTCCCAGAGTGCTCCATAATGCATAGCACTCTAGCTGCTTTTAGCCCCTGCAAGCTACTACCAGGAATTTTTGTAATATGCTGTAATTCTTGTGCAATAAAACTTATTTTCAATTTCATTTAATCTGATATATCAAATATAGGAAGAGGGAGAGAAGCGCTTTCGGGTTACTGGATTATTGTTCTGGCCAGATATTGCATCCTTTTTTCTTTATTTGATATTACAATCAAAATGCATGGTTATTGGAGTTATGAGTGGTATTATGTCAGGACATGGGGGTGGGTGAGTTGAGGGGGGTGTGACAGCAATGTTGGTAACTGGGACTGTGATCAGTAGGTACAGCCTGTAGAGTCACACAGAACTGTATACACATTTGAGAGCATTGAGGATTGATTGGACTGATATTGATGTTTTCATTAAACATATGTATGGTTTATTAAAATAATAAATATTCTTCATTATAAGGTAAGTGACCTTGACAGGATGACAAAATATTTCTTAATATAAGTATTTAATATTCCTTTGATCTCAACAGACATGTCAGTGAATTGTACGTGGTGGCTCACCTGCTTACAGCACATATCTATTTCTTCAGCTACATCCACAATAGTGAAAATATCTGCCCAGCTGGATACAGAAAACTACCTTACTTGGTAGAGGAGCTACGTTTCTTGAGATGCTCTCCATCTCTCCCACTAGAGGGTGTTAAGCACTTCCTCAGCACAGCTTAAGAAGTCCTAGACCTGGACTGCTGTGTTATAGAGATTAAGCTGTTTGGAATGAGAAAGACACTGAAAATTTTCAGTTTTCTCCGTTTTTGTCCTCATTCCCAAAAGTTTGAGAGCAAAATGATATAATAATCACCCATGTCCCAATAAAGATTTCTGCTGGAACAGGAAAGCGCAGTGTGTGGATCGTCTGGATCACTGAGTGCCAGACTGGAGCCGCCACTCATGCTTTGATCTAATCTGGTCTGTGTGCTCTCAGGCCAGCCCTAACTCTGAAAGAGCAGAGAGAGAGACAGAGAGAGAGAGAAAGTGAGACACAAATTTGAAAATTCCCACAGACAAAAATTAAGCATAGGCAGAGAGAATGACAGAATATAAAGACAGTGAGGGTGCAAGGGACAGAGAGAGAGAGTGAGAGAGAGAGAGAGAGATGGATACAGAGTTGTGAAGACTGGATTACATCTCTAGAGAGCACAAATTTGACATGGCTGTATGTGAGTGCAATCTAAAATTCAGAAGATTATAAAGGTTCTGGGAGACTTCAGGACAATTATTTTTAGCTGGAAAAAGGCAACTTCAGTGCCATTCTTTGGCTAAAGGCTATATGGCAGAGCCTAATTACATACAGCTTGTTTAAGGTTTGTTAGTGGACCTGTGTGCTCTGCCCACAAATGCATTCTTTCATAGCATCTGCTTTGGTTGGGTAATGCTTCTATTTAATGTGGGGGACAACACACTAGAGAGGTTTTTCTATAACAAAAAAATAAAGCATGTTATTCATTTACAACAAGTTGGAATTTGAAGTTATAAAGTTTATGTTAAATTTAGCAGTGTCAGCATGTATTCCCAACTAGCCTAATTTCAATTTGATGCAACAACACAAACCATCTTGCAAGCATAGCTATTTAAACTGTCATCACAATGTTAGTTAGCAACTTTAAATTAAATAAATAATTTAAATAATTTGCAAATTGTTTTTTACAAATTTGAACAAGTGTTTCATTTCCTCATTCGGTTGTATGGTGTATTTGCCTACTACTTCATCTTAGTGAGCATCTTAACATTAACAGCTGTTGATAATTAAGTTAACTCAGTGTGAAAGCACTGATATTTTAATAGGCATTACTGGTGGTCAAGTATTTAAGGCAGCTATGTTTCTTTTTCTTTACTGATAAGTAATGTTTTGTAAATGTCCCTTTATTCTAACTAAGCAGCTTGGGTTGCTGGCTTATATTCTGTCGTTAGCATAGTCTCAAGGGATGTATTACAGATCTTTCTCTTGAATACTACTATCAGACTCATCTGTGTTATAATTGCCTCATGTATCTGTTTGCCATACACCTGAGCTAAATAGGCTGTATTGACAAAAGAAGTGCATTTGATTAAGTTGATGATGAGTCATTCTGCCAATCTGTTTAATTCTGTGCTTTGCTTTATGACAGTAATCCCTCACGTAGCCGACCTTCAGATATCCTCCTCCGCTCTCCTTTTCTGTCGTGATTAAATGAGTGCAAGGTCAAGCGTTTTTAGAATGTGCAGCACGTCGTGCTGCTCCAAGGAGGAATTAACTCTCTCTTCATTGCTAATGAAGATTTTTGGTGGCTTATGGCATTGCAATGTCGGCCAAAGTAAAGATTATCGTAGAGTTAAATACTAAGCAGCAAACAGCTAAATGTGCATTGTCCAATGTCCAGAAAAGAGAATATAAGTCAATAAGTCAATAGCATCAAGTATTAAATAAAGACAGGTGTATATACACATA
>JBBPDA010000030.1:12408884-12433078 GCA_037974385.1 Arnoldichthys spilopterus
ATATAACAAAAACCTGCAATTTTGTAAGTAAAAGAAATAACTTTTAAAGTTTTGTCTGACCAGTCCAATTGTATTATGTAAATATGAAAAAAATTTAAATTTGATGCCTATAACACTAAAAAAGAATATTCAAGTTACATTGTTTTCAAATGTTCCACAATAAGCAATTGAAAAATTAAATAATAAAATAAAATAATAAACAATATAAAAAAGCATTAACCCAAAGGCTCAGCCTTTGTGAGAAAGATGAGTCATGGCATACCACTTGATACCAGACTTTGTGAGAGAACTGTCATTCAGTTCAGATCTCTCATTGGCTAATAGAATAATGTAAAAAAGATTTAAAGAACTGAACAAATCACAGTTGGTAAAGAAACTACTAATAAATGTGGATTACCTTCAAACCCCTTAGAATGCATTGCATGAGAAACCGTCATGTTGCCACATGAGCTTGGGAGAAGTTCAGCAAACCACTGTCAGTCAGCTCAGTCTACAGCTGAATCAAGAAATGCAAAAAGAAATACTCTGTTATGCAAAAAGAAAGCCATGTATCAATTCTATACATAAACACTGCAGAGTTCTCTGACATTATGCTCATCTAATATAGACTAAAAGACACTGAAAACATGAGCTGTGGTCAAATGAGGCCATGTTTTAGCTTGTTTTTTTGGGATAAATGCACATTAAATTGAGTATTGAAATGTAACATTGAGACTATTATAAGCAAATGGTGCAAACACCACACCTGACATCAGTGTGAAGGTACCATTAATGTGGAGGCATATATTGGAATTGAAGATAAGATCAATTCCTTTCAGTTCCCAAAAAATTAAACAGTGTAATTAAAAGGAAATGAGATGTAACACAGTGGTAAACATGCTTCTTTCCTAACTTTCCATGAGTTTGTTGCAGGCATAAAATTCTACATTAGTTTATTTTTACAAAATATATTTCTGTTCCACAGTTTTTACTGGAAATCTTTTCTTTGCACTTTTGTCAAATAATTAATTAATAAATGTCAAATTTATTAATTAAATTTACGTTTCAAGAGAACAAATAAGATTCTTGATTTTGTTGCACTTTACAAAATGTCACAACATTCCGGGAATGGACTTTGTAGAGAGTGAGAGCTGCTCCTTTCATTAATATACTACATAAATGTAATTACATATTTAGTTACATATTTATTTTTATTTATATTGACTTTGATAGATAAATAACTACAAAAAGGCTGTATCACAATAACTTTTAATGGAATTTAAATTATAATAAAATAAACCTCTTTTCTGCTTACACATACAAACATGGCTCTAGAATTTGCATTTCTAAAGGATTACTCTTTTTCAGTGACCCAAGTGAGAAATATATATTATTGATTTGCAGCACACTTTTGTTTTCAGTGGAACTATGACAGTAATGACAAAGGAAAGCTATGCCTGGAATCCTTCACAATAGTAAAATCTTGTCATCCAATCTTGCGGCTGGTATAGGTATAGGGGAATTACACTAGGCTTCCCTGTCACATGAGACCACTTGATAAGGTGATACCGTTAGGCCATGAGGCATGACAGATTGGGGGATTACGGGGGATTACATGGTGTCTAGCCCACAACACACAGTAAATTTGGTTAGCATGATAAGATTGGTCTTCCCTCCACTTTTCCTGACTAACTAAAGCTCTATAATCTGTTTGAAGATTCTGACAGATGAATACTCACATTAATAGCACTATTGTGTGAGGAATTATGATTTTATGTGTTCAGAAGCATTCAAATATATGTGATTTTAAAACAGAACACAGTTTTATGTTGACATGGTAAAGAGTACAGTATAAAATATATACACATAACAGTATGAATTAACCTAAATTTCTCAACTAGGCCTGTTTTTAGGCAAGGCAAGTTTATTTATATAGCACATTATCATACACAACGGTCATTCAATGTGCTTTACAGAGATGTTTTTTTAGAAACAATGATAGAGAGCCACTAAAGACATCTGACCATGTGCAAAAATTTTGGTATGGCAACACTGACCAGTGGTCGCCTGTTGACTTTTTTCATTTGGAAGATTAAATCAGACTGCCCTGTAAAATTGAGACGAAAAGGCACAAAAGAGTGGAAGCATAAATCCCTGTGTTCTCCATTTGTTGAAAAAAGGGGATTTTATTTTCACAGTGCCCACCATCTGTTGGATTGGTCTGTGCAGCTGCAGAGTGGTGGGACTGAGTGCAGATACTATCCGTTGACAGAGCGACCTGGCTATTGCCCCACTCTGCACATGCCTGCCTCTAAAAATACCACTTTTGTTTGCCTCATCCCCAGGCCCCTAATGGCCTCTTATACTGATTGAGGGCAGAAATGGGCCTAAAAGGTGGCTCATAACTAAAAGCAGACTAAAAACAAAAGCAGGGGAGGCTAGGATTATGAAGCATTATGACAACATTATAACACTACTTAAAGCGCCCATCTGCAATTCCTCTTTACATGTCCTATATGGTGCAGTAATTTAACCCATATGGAAAAGAAATATGAATGATATATATTTAATGATATATATACATAATGATATATTTACTCTATAAGCCTAATGGTTCAGACTCCATCATCAAGCTAGCTGCTGACTTACTGCTGAGTGGATAGGACAGGTAGAAAGAAAACGTGCATATCCAATAAAGAATGATATTAAAAAACCCATGATTTTAGAGGCAATCACTCCCATTATTGTTGCATAGTACCCAGAGATGAAAGCTCGAAGTGCATGTTGGCTGACTTGTGACTTGCTTTAGATTTGTCCCAGTGTAAGCTTTGACTCAAATTACAGACTCATATTGGTGTCAGGTTTTTACATTTTCAAATACCAAGCCTTTTAAAATGGTGCATAAAGAAAAAAGACAAAACAAATCGAAACGTTTAACTAGCATGTCGCTTATATATTAAGTATGTATCCTAGAGCAATAGCAAATTTAGCTTAATTTGCTAGTTAATTTATGTTTTGTTTTAATAAATGCATAGTGTAAATGCATAGTGCTAATATTAATGCATCTCTATTGCCATTGTTCATGAGAAAAATTTAATATGATTCTTTGGCAGTGTTGTTGTTGATGTCAACACTGAACACTCAGAAGATGTCTTAAAAAATTTTAAAAATGTAATTCTGCCTCCAGAGAGGAAGTATTTTCAATGTGAGAAGGGACGTCTTCCAGCATTTTCTAAACATAGCATTGCTCAGTGGATAATAATGAGATTCGTTCATAATATTCTACAGATTTAAGGATAGATCTTAATCTTCTGAAATTTTAAGACTTAGCTTTTACTCCCACAGCTGATACTCAGATACTGTGATTCAGACCTACACTCCAGAAAGATGGGGCTCATTCTAGAACAGTACCCCATTGACATCTCTGTTAGAAGAGCCTCAAATCTTATTTGAAAAGTATAGATTATCGAGTTCACACAGCTCAGATATAATAATATCTGACACGTTTAGAAAAAACAGATGCGTCTCATCTCAACTTAGCTTAAGCAGATCAAATCTGATTTTAAATGAATGGATTATTGTGTTCACACTGATCTGAATTAATCATAGATCAATCTTATTTGAATAGGGGAAATGTATTCAGCATTGTGAGAGAAATATGGTCAAAGTTGCTCAAATCTGATTTTAAAAGATCAGGTATGTAATTTTTGTGTTCACACAGCTCTATGTCAAATTTCAGCAAGAAAGAGCCATTTTTAGTTTTTTATGTAAATGTTGCCTAAAGCTGATGTGTTTCCTCCTCTCTCTTCTGTGTTCTGAACAGGCAGTAGGCGGCTGAGATGGGCGTTCGTCTGGGCCACCTGAGCGATGCTCTATGGCCGCCGCTGTTGCTGTTGCTGCTGTTGCTCTGCTCCTTTCCCTGCTGCCTGGGCCGACCGTTCACCATGGTCGAGCCCACTGTCAATGTGGCTGTGGTGTTCAGTGGCTCTGCCTACCAGCTGGAGATAAAGGGCCGTCTGAGCCGGGAAAACTTTTTGGATCTGCCACTGGAAGTGAACCCCATCACTGTGCTGGTGAACAACACCAACCCACGGGCACTGCTGACGCGCATCTGCGACACACTGGCTGCCAACAGGGTGCATGGTGTGGTGTTCGAGGACAATATCGGCTCAGAGGCTGTGGCGCAGATCCTGGACTTTATCTCCACTCAAACGGCTGTGCCCATCGTGGGCATCAGCGGGGGATCCGCAGTTGTCCTGCCGCACAAGGTCAGAGTTGCTCTTTGATGCCACTGGCTGTGCAGTTAATGCCAGTTTTTAGAGCCAGTTAGACTGCAGCCTCTCAGCAAATCTGCCGCGAGAACAGTGACCTAGGCCAGTGGTCTTGAAGCAACCCTGGCCTTGCACATTTTAGTGTTATGCCTGCTACATCACCTCAGGAAGAGCTTGTTATGTAGGATGGGCTCTGGCACTTTCACAAGCCATTCACGAAATAAAACCCACATATTTAAAGAAACAAACAAACATATATTCTTTACATCAAATATTTGATGAATGGACCATTTGAAAATATCTAAAAAATATAATACAAACAAAATGTAATAATAGTTTTTATAATTAAATGACAAAGTTGTATTACAATGATTTTATGAGCTATGATTGTTTTTCTCCTCTGGTAATTTTACCATTTCAGAGATAGAGAAGGTTTTGTGCCAACAGCAGGTAAAATGTTAATAGTAGTTATGTACTTGATCCTTAATTTTTTATGGTTTACTGGCTTAAATAAGCAAATTTTTCTCCAGTAAAGTTGATTCTCAAAAGTTATAGGATTGTAGGATCAGACTAAATGCAATGTTATTATGTTGATAGCAGATAAAGCTATAATGCAAAATAATAATGCACACTCATGTAGTTCGTTGGATAATGTGTCCTCAAGATAACATCAAAATACACAGTGCAGGGCTTCTGTAGGACCATATTTGCTATTCCCTCCCAAGATGAAACTTGCTAAAATTGGTTTACATTTTCAATCAGGAACCTGGATGGCAGCAATAAGCAAATTAATGTCTTAAATATATCTATAATATTATCATATCCGTGATTCCCTGAAAGATGAGCAAAATGTGCAATTCAAGAAAACCCTCTTTCCAGCAAAGAACTGAACCAATCACAGTAATAATTAACAGAGTCATTACTGTCATCGTCATTAACAGGCTCAGTTGGATGCCCCATCTCCAGTGACTTATAGTAGTGGGACAAAGACTCTGAAGCTTACTTACAAGCCCTCTGCTTTCTGCTGCTGTGTGTAGTTGGGCAAATCATTTAAATGCATATCTAAGCAGCTTGATTGATCTTACTCATGTTTATCACATTGATAATTTTCTGATTATAACCCTTATAAGTCAGTTTGCTACAGAAGCTTTAATAACAACCACAAATGAATAAGAAAACCAGAAAAGATGAATTGATTGGAAATACTGAAATTGGAAGCATTGGAAACATTTATCATGACGCTGTTAATTCGAGAGTTTGGTGGAAAATCAAATTATACCATTTCTCAATATGTTTAAATGTAGTCAATCAGTCAAAACATGATTGTGCTAAAAGTTTGGTTATTAGTTTTGCACTAGAGCTATGTGGCTAATATAGCAAAGAAGATATACAAACTCCATTTCCAGAAAAGTTGGGCTTTTTCATAAAATGTAATAAAGACAAAAATGTGTGATTTGTTAACTCTCTTGAACTTTAATTAAACTAATAAATGTTCAAAGAAAAAATTTCCAAAGTTTTCACTGATTTACACTGTTAAATGTATTTTGTAGCATGACTTTCTTTTGGAGTGCCTTCTAAGGGCTCATAGGTTTCTGTCCTTGTCCTACAGGGACTGAGATTTTGCTGGATTCCTTAAATCTTCTCAGATTATTATGCACTGTAGATGGTGAAAGACCTCAATTCTTTGTAATCTTGGGTTAAGAAATGTTCTGAGATCTTTAATGAAAACTTTTCACTCTAATTTTGCTCCGACCAAGTTTTTTTGAGTGGGTTGGAGGCATCACATTCTAAATTTGCTTATATTTACAAAATGCATTTAAACTGATTAGTGAAAAAATTAAAAATCTTTTCATTGATCCTTTATCATTTAAACAAAAGTTCAAGAGAGTTAACAAAACACATTTTTCCATTTAATGCATTTTATGAAAAATGCTAGCTTTTCAGGACATTTCTGGGGTTTGTAGATTCTTATAGGCATTATGCAGAAACAGTATGTCATTCATCATACACTTGCCCTTAGACTTAAGTAATGTAAAATAAACTTGCTCATGGGGTGTTTTTGACACTGCATGATATTCAGTATTCTGTGAAGCCTGAATTTGGTCTGTATTTCCATTTTTCCTGATAAGAGTATGTCTTACTGTGTCAACCACTTAATAAACAAAATGCTCATCTGCAGCTATATTACTCTTGAGTGCAGAAATAAGCAACCGTTGGACACCCAAGGAGGGGTGCTATGTAAAATTGATGCCAAACTATCTCTTACCCTTCAATTTATATAATCTTTTATATGTATCCAAAGTTCTCTGTTATAAGCCAAGTGATTGTACCCCAACAAATTTCCAGAGCAGTTTAATAAAATGGGAGACATTTGTAATGAGGAACTGTTTTGCAAAATGGGGTTTTGTTATGGGTTTCTTGGGGGTTCCAGCTTCAGGGCCAAACTTTAATTACAATGAAATGACTGCACTATCTGGCTAAGTCCCAAACAATCCTCTCGGTATGAATGTACAGCCCTATAGTTTATGGGCTAGCGTTATGAACATAGCAAGCCACCCTTACTCGATTTCCAAATGGAGCAGAAAAGCAGAATGAGTACGAGCCACACATTCTAGTATTTTATTGCTTTCATACAAATAACTCTGAGCAATGACAGAGTGTATTATGTTGGCACAGCCCAGTGATTTCCTACCCAATAAACACAACATATATTCAGGGGGAAGATATGAGGATGTGAAGCAGACTATCAAATGCCAACTGCTCTAAATACACAGCAGAAATTGCTGCAATGTTTTCAACAGTGGGCAACAATTGAACTCTGCTATGAGAATACACTAAGTGCAAGTCCACTGCTGACATATCAATGCTCTGTTTAAAGTGCTGCAAGACCACAACTTTACAACTTTACCAAATACATGCAAAAATCCAAACCTAATGAGGAATCACAGCAGCCTTTAATAACAGTAGCTGCACAGCACTGACTAGGGCTGAGAGATAATGCAAGAAAATATTATTAGGGCTCCCTAGTGGCACAGCTGTCAGTTGGTTAATCACTGGAAGTGATTCAGTCCCCAGTGATGCCACAGACAGGACTCCAAGATATCATAATGGGCCTCACTTTCTGTTTGGGGGAAGGTTTGCTCTTTCACTTTCTGTGGGTGGGGCCTCTGCCCATCACTCAGCACGATGCCAGGTTAGTGTGAGATTCTGCAAGCTGATATTACAAAATTTGCAGTTACATTAATAACATTGCATAGCAACACTTTAGAAAGATGCTGTTGATTGCTTAATGTGATTGGGAGGGAAAATGTGATAGTTTTCACCTTCCCAATGCTGGTAGTATTGTGTGAGTCCTAGTAATTAGGTGGAACTGGGGGAAAATTTTGAAGAAAATAATTGTTACAATATATTGTTTTAAAACTATTTTTATTAAACGGATATTACACTGCACTAAATCAGACTATCCAGAATATGCTAATGTGACAATTACATCATGATAATAATAAATAGTTATATTGCCCAGGCCTAATATTGGGTTTCAAGTTTTAAAGGCTTTGCACCATGACTTTGTTATAGAAAATCAAACAAAATGAAACAAAAATTACAAAAACAAAAAACACATCTGGACTTTGTACATACATACAAATCTAGATTAAGTTATCTTAAAACTGATGTGTTAAATTGAGTTTTTGCTATCATTCAGTAAGGCTTGTCCAAAATATGAAAAAACAGCAACAAAAATATAAAATCGCTATAAAAGTATGTATTGGTGGGCAGAGCTCAGATATTTCAGTTTCCTCCAGTGCCATTTGTTCATTTTCCTGGACAGAACAGTCAAAGAGTGTGACACTAGCAAGGTCATATAGCATGACATTTAATAACCACTGTAACTAATTCTCACCCAAAACTCAGAAAAGGCACAGAGCTCACTGTGCTGTGTGCATAAGACTGAATTGAATTTTAATTGATTTTATGAAAAAGGAAAAATATCTAACAAGATTAATAGGATTAGACAATGTCAAAGCACTTTTAGTGGATGTAACATGCGTGAATGGTATATAAATTGGGAGCACTTCAATCATTCAATTGATCTGTTGTACAATAGACTTAAAAATACTGTGAGCTAGGGAAGATTAGTTATTATGCTCTGTGCAAGTCTATTAGATTCTAGCAGCTGCAAGGGTAATAAGACCTTCCTTATTCCCCTCCATATGTTGCTGCAGTTTGCTCACCTGTCCAGCAGCTAAATGGATTTTGAAACTATGATGGGGACTGTGGGCATCTGCACTGTTTCTCAGAGGCGGTGAAGTGTCATTTGCAGTCTAATATACCTCCCATAGGTCATTTACCCCTTAATAATCCCAACTTGGCAACCTCAGCAATTGACAATTTATGATAAATTACAGAATAAATAAAGCTGTAAAAGGCAGGAGCATTAACACAGCATAACATGTTTCATTTAAGCCCTGCTGTAAAGAAATAATGTGTCTTTTGTTTAGAAATACCATTCACCTTAAGGCTGAAGTAATTTTAACTAGGGCTGGGTGATCATTGGGCTAGGGATAAAATTGAACGAATAATGAACAATGCATCATGGTTAAAACAGTACTTGAGTAGTTATAAAAGGGCCACACCTACATAGGCGATTCATGGCAACTGACAAACCTACCTAAACCTTTTAATAGGAGTATTCCAACAAGTGTGCTATGAAAGAATTATTAAAATTACTTGGCCTAAATATTATATTATATCCCTCACCCATCATTGCTGGATCATCCAAGCACCCCCAACTCCTCAACCCCTATTCCTCTGGTGCCCCTGACAATGAACAATAAAAAGCAATAATTCCAAATAAACAAGCAAGAATAAAAAAAAAATGTACATTATGAATATTAAATATAATAAAAGTGGTAGAAAAATACTAAGTCATGTAATAAGAAAAACAAGATGCGTTTAATAAGTAAACTATGATGGATGATCATAATGAAGATGTAGTGTAGATGACAAATGAGCAAAAATGTCATTGTGTGTGAGTAAGTCGGGGGCGGGAAGGGGTTAAAAGCAGAGTCTGTGTTAGCAGAGGTGTGGGGGATTGGAGTTCACTTCTCAAGTACTGATGTATAAATATGTTATTTAATGCTTATGCATTTGTTGAGTCCTTATGTAAGTAGCATGTAGGTAAAGTTTGTAAGTGTAGTGTAGTTGTTTGACACTGCTACCCTTTACACAGCAAACAGGAACTGTAATGCTACATTCATGCTTTTTTTGGTGGCATTACTGTACATCCTGTGACAAGGGTCTGAATCCCAGCCGTGCCTCAGCACCACTGTGCCGAAACATCTTTTGTTCTCACTGGAGTGGGTTCTCAGTGACAGCCAGATGTTCTTGCCTCTCTGTTCTTGTCATAAATATATAGTTTTACATAGCTCAGGCAGAAGAGCGCTAGCTTCTGTGAGTTGGAATTGCAAACAAGTTAAAATGATTTTTGCCACCATATCTATGAATAGATTCCCTTAGGCCCTCAGCCTAAACCATAGCAGTGTGTTTGGCATGGATAACAATAATCTGTATATAATACTCATTTGAACTAATGCTTTAGTTGAAATATCTGTGAAATACCACCACATGCTTTCTGGCACAACACAAACATAGCCTATGTTTTGCTGGCAATGATTGGCAGAGCTTGTGTGTAAGTGTTTGAGGCACCTGGCTTGGTGTTGAGAGATCCAGCTGATGTGGCACAGCTCTCATTAGTGGCTGGCATGGCCAGGCCCCATGGCATTATGACAGCTGTCTCAGGTTCAGTCTGATTAATACCCTTACACACTGCCACCCTGCTGCCTGCAAGAGCAGCCACTCTGCACACTTCTGCACAATAAAAACAGTCAAGTTATTAAAGTTTATTTACTTATTTTTTTATTATTTTCTTATTTTTTACTTATTTTACTAATTATTACTTATATTTACTTACTAATACTTATTATTATTTAAAGTTTTGTTCACTAGTAAAATTAATTGTGACAAGTGCACTATATTTGTATCCATAAATATACCGCACACTCAAGGTATTTGGGAATTATTTTTTTTAAGAACGTAGGGATGGGCGTTACGACAACATAATATCAAAGCTTTTCTAAGCATTTGGCAAGTAAAGAAACTGCTTTAAAAAGACTGACCTTCTGCATGTTTCATCAAAAGGACATTTGATCAGGGCACTAGAGGTGCCTGATATGGCAAAAATAGAATAACAAAATACTTCAAAAGATTTTTAGGTTTTTTAAGTTAGAACACAACATAAAGAGCCAATACTACTGTGTGTGTAAAAACAACTATGAAAAACTATGCAGTGATGTTTACTCAGTGTTTCACATACTGCACTGCGCTACATTGCTCTATATGTAATGAAACATGCAGTTGGCCTGTACAATATGTACGATATGGTATCAATATCCACAATATGCCCAGAAAAGCATAATGCAGTTTAAAGGGACATCGTTATCACAATAATGAACAATCTTACATTAATGTTACATTGTTGAGACTATTACGGGGACTCTGGGCATCTGCTTTGTTCTCTAAGGCTGAGAAGTATCATTTACATCATAATATACCTCCCAGAGGTCAATTACCCCATAATAATTCCAACTTGGCAACTTAAGGTTAATAATTCATAATATATTACACATATGCTCATGTTTAAAGATTTAAAGGAACAAAGGCATTCGTTGTCCAGACACTGCAATGAAGTTTGTAGCAGTTTTAAGGAAGGTGTGTTCTCAAACAGGCTAGTGAAACACAAAGACTTTTTTGTTGAAAGTTTTGTGTATGATGCTGAGGACATTCCTAGGCTTAAGAGTTACCAGTGAAACCACTAACACTGACTATAATATTAACCCTTAGTTATTAAGTTGCCATTATTGCCAGAGATAACAAAAGCCTGACAAAACGAATTTTTTTTTACTTGTAACTTACTGCCATAAGTGGAGCACACAGAAGAATACGGAGCAGAGCAAGTGCAGATTGTAACTGTTCGGTCAATACCACATTTGCATCTGCAAGTAGAGGAGATACTTTATTATGACTTCAATTTGATAAAACATTATTGTACATTGTTTTTCAGTAAAAAAGCTTTTTACATTTGTCATTTGTTGAATCAAAAATAGAAAAAAGACACAAATCATTAAATACAGATGGTAAATCAAATATATTGTTTATAACTAACTGCATACTTAATCATGTTTGCGTAATTACATTTAAATTGAAAACAACAACCCTGAGTTAAGAAAAAGTATTGCTTCAGCCAAAAGCAGACACATTTAACTATATATCTCCATAACAGTGAAGTGATAGCATTTTAAAACCTCTTCTTCACTGTCTTGCACTTTGCAAAAGGCAGGGGTCCCTTTTAGATGGGCTTAAAAATGGCACATATAATGATTGATTACTGGGCACCAGTCCAGGCTAGTGGACGGAGCAGCTCTGCCAACACTGTGCCTTCATCCATTTCTCAGGCCATTCCCTGATTACCACAAGACTGCTCCGGCAAAGTGAAGCAGAAGAAAATTAGCCTATAAACCCATTTTGTCCTGGGGATATTTTGCTCAATTACTATGCTGATTAGGGCAATTAGAATATGCCATCATTGCCAGGTTTAATCTCAAGCTGAGCTGAAACTAACAAACTAAAGAGCCATCTATTGTCTCTTAAAAAGGCAGGGCAACACATCAAGCTTCGCTAAGCCTAGAAAAGCTTCTTTTATTGCATTCTGTTTGTTTTCATCATTCAAAGACCACAAACCAATTTAAGTCTGCAGAAACATCCAAATTGTGCCTTCCCTCTATCAGGATATGCATTGGGTCTCATCATCCACTACAGCAAGTGTCCAGAGATCTGCGCTGTGCTGAGAATGAAATCAAAGCACATTCTCTATTGACAGTCAATCATTGATCAATGCTTTAGTCATGTTGCTGACTGCACATACACTGGATTAATCAATGATAGTAATCATTTCCGAGAAGCATGCACATAGGATGTTAACATAGGAGATGCTGGTCTTGTACATGCATAGCATTTATAAGTACAGGGAACTACCTAAGTGCTATTGGCAAAGAAAAAGTTAATTTTTAATGCACCAGGTTTGTGGAAGCATGGAATACAGTGGATGAAAGTATTTTTAAAATATCAGTTTAAATAATGATTCATTTATACAGACCACAGTGGCTTCCTATGTTACTAAAGATGACATTATAAATATGATTCCACAGTGATAAGCAGTCCAATATTGAATACAAGCCCTGATCTCAAATCCTCAAATAAAATGGTAACGATATCTTCCCCAGCATGACACAGCCTAATATTAACTCTAATGTATTATTATCCTCACATTGCCTAGCATAATGTAGGTCCCCCTCATGCTGCCAAAACAGACTTGATCCCTCAACGTGAACTCTACAAGACCTCTGAAAGTGTGCTGTGGTATCTGGCACCAAGTTGTTAGCAGCAAATGCTTTAAGCACAGTTAATTACAAGGTGGGGCCTCAATGGATCTGACTGGTTTGTTCAGCACATCCCAAAGATGCTCGATTGGATTGGGATATGGGGAATTTGGAAGCTAAGCCAAGACTTTGAACTTTTGGTCATGTTTCTCAAACCTTTTCTGAATATTTCCAATATAAAGTGCGGTGAAGTGCTTTGTGTTGGAATAGAGAAATGAGGTGATTGAACTGCAATAGAGTGAATATCTGAGAATCTGAGTTTCTCTCTAAACAGGGTATGACAGCAGTCAACAAAATGATGTTGCTACCATAATGAATTAGTTACATTAGAGTACATTATGTATATTTTTCACTTTCACAGCACTGACCAGTTGCACATAGAGATGCAGAATGCAAGTGCCCAAACAGAAAGTTTACAGTCAAAGTGTTTCCCTTACATCTGAAATTCTGAAAGACTTATTCATACAACTATGTTTATTTACAATGACAAAACTCTTGCAGAAAGATTTATTCTTGGCTATTACATTTACAGCATTTAGCAGATGCTCTTATGCAGAGTGACGAACAACAGTGCTTTGTAGTCCATGTCTGTTCTTCTATCTATAAAGCTAAGCCCATCAACAGCTGTTTTGACAAGGGACTTAGTAGTTCTGATGACAAGAGGAAGTTCATTCCACCACTGGGGAGCCAGAACTGAAAATAGTCTTGATGCAGAGCGTCCTCTTCGTTTGAGCGTTAGAGGCTTGAGGCAAGCAGTGCTTGATGCTCGGAGAGGACTGAAAGTGAAGTGTTGCTTGATCATAGTGGAAGCGCTGCTCCATTCTTGGCTTTGAAAGCAAGTGTCAGTGTTTTGAACCTGATGCGAGCGGCCACAGGGAGCCAGTGCAGGTTCAGAAGGAGAGGTGTGGTATGAGAGAATTTCGGGATGTTGTAGATGAGTCTTGCAGCTGCTTTCTGGATGAGCTGAAGTGGTCTAGTTGCCTTTAGTGGAGGACCAGCTAAGAGTTGCAGTAGTTCAGCTTTGAGATAATCAGAGACTGGACAAGTACCTGAGTAGCATTGGTGGTGAGAAAGGAGCAGTTCCTCCTGATTCTGTACAGAAGGTAGAGAATGAGAGTTTCTCGTGGAGTTACACCAAGACTCTTTACAAATGCTAAACACTATGAATCACTCCAGCAAAAAGCAAATATCATAGTTTAACTTTACTAAATAAGATCTCAAGATATCAGTAGGTGGACTGATATTTCATATATGGCTCAGATTTTTATCTAAATGTGTAAAACCCCAAGCCATTTTCTTACACACTCCGGAAGGAAGATCTGTATGTATTGATGACTGAATCTATAGACTGCAAAACCACAATCAGAAAAAAAAAAAACAGGTCAACCACATGTTGAGTCATTTTTTGTACAGATCTGCAGTGTCATCTGTGGATGCTTAACACGTGCATGCATAATTTATCTCCATAATCAGTCTACAGTAATTAGTCATGTGCTGACCCCTAAAAAAAAATCAATTTACTGTAAGACAAAATTGATTTAATTTGACTTCAGTAAATTCCTTTCTATCCACTGATGGAGAGAAATATAAATTATTTATCATTCAAGAGAGAAAGCTAAAATACAACATATTTATGTTTTTGTGTTTTTATTTATGTCACTGTGTCAGTGTCATTTTAAAACATCTTTTAGCATGTAGCTCACATCATGCAAGTTCTGAACTGATCTAAATTACAGTGTTAGACAAACTGTTAGCTCATACTTATAGTGCAAGTTATTCACAGCACTACTGACCTTAACTAACAGAGTTAAAGTCCACCAGACATTTCTCTCTCCCAACCCAGGCTGCCTTCATTAAGCAGCCTTTTTTTTAAAGGATTAATAAAAAGCAAAACTTCCTGTAATTGGTAATAATTGATAGACTTGTGTGAAACACCATTGCATAACCTGGGTGTGAGAAACACTATCATGGTTCTCCACCTTATGTCACCATTTTATGGCATGTCTGGTACTCTAAGACACTCATTCTTTATAGAACCAAAGTAAAACAATACAAATTATTGATAGACTATACTGCCTGAGAAGGAATTGAGCTGCCATTCCTATGGCATTTTTGCATGATTTCCCCATCTCATTATATAAATGTTAACCACCTGATACATCGAACAACAAAGTAATGTTTTGTAAATTATAAGCTTAAATTATACCCCAACCCCAAGATCCAGTACAGGAACTGTACAGACAAATATCAGGGCCTGTTTCCAGATACAGCAAAGAGCATGGTCAATACAAGTAAGTACTTAATGGATCAAATGTCTCAGAACAAAAGCTCCTAGGATCAGTTGTCTACAGCCTGTATAAGCATATTCATTAGGGCAGCACATGAAATGTAACACGAGTTCTTATATTAGCATGTCTATTTTCAGAAATGTATTACAATCACTGATGACAAGAAAACTTACCAACTTTCTTAATGGGACACAGCCCGATAACTCTAATATCATATCTACACATACGATTAGTGCTGGGTGGGATTAATAAAATTGTGTTTACTCAGTACAGGTATTCCGTGCTTAAGGCTCTTACATAAATTATGTTTTGTTCTGTTGTGTGGCTCCTGGAATTACAAGGGTAGTTAACATAGTATTTAAACTATGTGATATCCCCAATCAGCATGGGATTGCAAGTTCAGTCCCTAATGGCTGGCAGCCATCTACGGCAGGGAGTCCAAAAGTGAATAAGTGGCCTTTTTTTCCTATGGGTAGACAGGATTGCCCTCCTTCTCCCCATCACTATACCTAGGATGGGTGTCTGTTAGTTGATGTAACAACTAGTAGTTTGCATTCACCTCCAAAGTCATTAAGCTGCCTAGTGATGTTGCTGTGGTGCTTCATGTGACTTGGAAGGAGCATGTGTTTGTATCCCCCTCACAGTGTTGTTGGTATTATATGACTGGGGGAGTTCTGGCTAGTTAGTGGAATTGGAGACATCTACACTGGGGAGAAAGTCAGGGGAAAAAAATAATGCAAATATTGCTTAAAGCAAGAAATGAAAAAAAACACCATCCAAATGATATGCTAACTGGTGGCCTTCCTTTCAGTCATTGTAAGCAACATTGGCAAGTATGGCTAAACTTTTTTAACCAAACAGAAAGCAGACTTTGAAAAAGACGACTATTTAATATGTACACACAACAGATCATCCCTCATTGCATAGTACATGACACATTTACAATCAGGAAATAAAATATGACTAATCACATTCATTGTATAGTAAACATTCACCATTTTTTATTCATTATGATGTAATAGTGCATGGTAGTGACTTTAGTGGAGCTTCTCTGCAGTGTCCTAGTGGATGTAAATTAGATACAACATGTGATGCAGTGAATGAGTAAGAAAGGGTGGTGCAGTGCCAGGGCACAAGATGACGCATGCTGAGAGGCAAAGGCAACACATATGCCACAATACACTAACACACATATGCAGGAAACAGATTTGCTAAAGAAGTGGAAATAAAGACATATAGGGGCAATTTGTTCTCTTAGCCATGGACTGTATTATCTGTAGTACAAGCATAAAAAAAAAACAATGGCGTCGACTGAATTTCCTTTATTATAAATACAGTTATAATGTTATACAGACATTCTTGTGCTGTGCTGTTATTTGTGGCAGCTTGTTTTTTCACAATAACTGTATAATTACTTAGTTCATGATGCAGTTGCCTTATAACATTACATTTCTACTTATACAAAACATGTTTTGTTCAAATCTGAAGAAGATTGTTACCTCAAAATCCAAACCTGACATTGCTCCTAGGCAAACTGAGGCTATACAGTAAACGCATACGCGCACATGCACAAAACTGAAGTAAGCCTCACAATATTACATTTTACTGTTAGGATGAAGTTTTCTCAATTGGAAAATTACAAGACTGTACTGGCTTACAGGTGAAGAAAGCATTGCAAAGCAGAAGGTTTCTGTGACAATTTTATTTTATGTTTGAATTTTTGTTTTTTGCTAGAGAAAAAATGTTGCAGAATTGATTTTTTTTGCAGTTGAGTGAAAGATGAAAGAGCTTTTAGCCATATATGCGGGCTGTACATTGGTTTTATGCTGTTTAATGCAATTTTTACAGCATGTGCACAACATTAGCTCATTAAGCAGAAATATATATTAAACACTTAACTTACTTAATGGAAAATAAATTAGTAGTCAGTCACTTAACCTATGCTAGGTTAATCATTTTTCTGTCAGATTTAACTTGGATGTGCTAGGGGACTAAATTTACCTGAGAATCGGTTTTATATTCTCCATTTTCTTGGATGTTTTATCTGAAGGTTAACACAGGTTATCAATTTGTTTTGAGATTTAATCTAGAAGATTAGCAATTGATTTATGTCTCCAGTTCATTTGTTTTTATTTTAAGTATAGTTCTCACTGGTCAATCTGTAAAACCAAATGACTTTCCTGCCCTCTCTTGCCAACTGACAGGCTTATTTGCATGCTCAGGCACAAGTATGCATTCATTTTATACAAAATATTCCTACCACCTGTGGAAAATGGAAAAAAGCTCAATATATTGTCTATAAAAAGGTCTCTACTCTACAACTGTGTGAATTGTGTAATTCTTTTAATGGTTCTGGGCTGTACTAAAAACACTCAGTTGTGAAGTCTGAGTTTCCATGATGCACTGAATCATTTTCTAAAGAACTGCAAGCGAGTCATAGATGTAGAAGTTTAGATTGGGGTTTAATCTGGGTGTGGAAAGCCAGCTAACAAACTATTAAAGACTAACAGCATCTGCAATCAGAATATGACAAATACAGTAATTTCACTATATATCTGCACACTTCATATGAAGCAAGGTGCAATTTGCCACCTCTTTGACTCAAGCAAGTTGGAAGTGGAATATGCGTGTAAAGTGTAAAGTGATGACAAAGAGCAATGTACAGTAGGAGAGACAGTGAGAAGGAGAAGAGAGTAATAGATATATGCTTTGTGTTATCTTCTCAGTATTCACCATGACCAGCCTCCAGCAGATCGTGACTCTTCTCATTCTAAAAAAGGCAGAGAGCAATTTCTCTTTGCATTTCCTATTATCTCTGAGTGCTGGCCTATTCTGATTCCTTTGAGTCTGGCCATCTTCAAGAATTCTTCATAAAAAGCTGTGATTAAAGGAAATAAAAGGTCAGTCTGGAAGACCTTCACAATTTAGACTCCAAATGTCTGTAGCTCTGTCCTTAGAGTCACTGAAAACATCGTATAGCTTCTATGTAACATTAATTTAGATATATTTTTTAAAAATCTGTAGTTATCTATATTAAATTACTTTATCAGAAATCTTACATAGAAGCACCACTTTGCTCGTGTACAGTTAGAGCCTGTAGCCCATCTGTTCATGCATTATGTGTGTTAGCCATATTATTGCGCTTCATCTATCTGCAGTTTTTGACCAGTTTCTATTACCATGTCAGTTTCACCACTAGAACAATCCACTACCGAAATAATATCTGGTCAGTGGCAGTCCTGAGGTCAGAAACTGACCAATGATGGTGTTAGAAGGCAGATGTTAAGCTTAACATGATAACAGATTGGCTGCAGTCATCTGTTAGATTGGTAAGGCAGATGGACCTCATAAAATGATGAACATATTATAAAAGTCCAAGGTAGGTGTTTAAAATGAGTGAGCATTGGACTGTGAGATTTTCAAAGTAACAATGCTTTAAAGCTTCCCTTTGCTTCCATTAAAACTACCATTAACTACCACTGCCAATACAACTAAATCCGTTAGAGGGATTAAGCCTAATCCTGGATTTTATTTCTTTCAATGAAGAATCTCCATGAAAACTGTGTAGCAAAATATGTTTAATTCCTGTCTAGGGAACAGAACCATACTTTATAACATATATATAGAGCTCCATTAGAAGTCTTTACTTGTTGACTTGTATAAGTAGAGAATTAAGAAGGCCTTAGAACATTTCTGCTAACAACCAAAAGATGTCATCCAAGGTCTAGAATAGTAATACTGAAGGATAAAAAAAAATGACATCAAACAGGTCTAACCAAAACATATCTGAATACACTTTCAGATTTCTATCCGTTTTCCTTATTCCTCTAATTTGCCCTTAAAGTCTTTTAGATTTAGGGTAAAGATCATTTAGAGGAAAAGGCTTTGTGATTTTTAGAGCATTGAAAGGGGTCAATGCATACCGGGTGGAATAAACCAGAACATCTTTCATTCCCACTTTCATCGGCCGACTTACCCTACTTTCAGAATGTGCCAGAAGTTTCTGTGAAGGACACAAGACTGTGACAGTGAGATAGCTTTTTGGGAAATGCTTCTGAGCATTTTAAACATACTGACTTGATAGTGGTCTGGCAGAAAACTTTGGCTAAAACCAGAACCTGTGCTACCCAGGAGAGAAGAGTTGTATTTAACATTGCCTTCCAAGCAAAAGAATCAATATGCTTCATGCACTTGTAAGATGTCATACAAGGCCTGACATTTAACAGAAAAATGGTCATATTTAATGTCTTCTAAAAGTGCCAAAGGTCAAAATCATGCTCCAAAATCAAACAGGGTTTAACTACACTGCCTTCCTCAATTATTGGCACCCCTTGTAAACTTTAGTTAAAAGGTTTATAAAAAATAAATAAATAAATAAATAAAAAAAATCCACCTTCTGGTGACATATCTTCATTTCACACTGGAAAAATGAGACCAAATCAACCTTTAATTTGAATAAAGTTATGTAAAGAAGAACAAATTCCCTTTTTACTCATTTTACAAAATACATGTCACAAATATTTGCAAGCCTGGAAAGTATTATGAATACAACTGAAGCAGGTTATTAAATAGTTTAGGTTTAAGTTGATTGAAGAGTGTAAGAACTTTCAAGCTATATCCATACTTATTGAGTAACTGGTACAAAATATGAGACACAAAGACCAAATTCCATTAGTCACATAAAATCTTTAAAGGGGTTCCAGTAATTGAAGAGGGCACTGTAATTTGTAACATTTGGTAGCCACTTGTACCCAGAGCTACTTATTATTAATACATTAGAGACAAACTATTCATACATGTTACAGACACAGGCACATAACGCATTAGGAATGTTGCCCAAGGACTTATGTTGGCTTGTGTGCTTGTTCAGCTGAGGAGGTGAAATCTGCTTTGTTGCATGGAGGGCATTAACCACTGCACTAAAGCAACCACATAAAGACAAAAGACATAAAGACAGGATATTGAGTTCAAACTTGCTTTCAGAGGTTAAGTAATTGTATCAAATGTGTACCTATAGTGATACTGTTATTATCTTTCTGCTGTTGGCGCTCACAAATAGCCAGAATTACTGTATATGATGTGGTATTTGTGTACCTCTGAGAGAAAGAAACATGTAACTCGACCTTCTTGTTTTAGTATTGAGTGCACTAGTCGATAACATCACATTTTGTCAAGATTCAATGATAAGAACCCTTCCTGTGGTGAGGAAAAGCATCATTGTTATTGCAGTGGTACTCAAACATATACATGATCCTTTTTCTTAAAAATCTTCCCATCTACAGTAAAAAGACTAAGAAGTTCTTATAAAGTATCTTCTTAGATCACAATGTCTGGTGACTGAAACCCACTAGAGTGTTGAGCCAGAGGAACATCTATTCAGCAGGAGTTTTACACATTGTAAAGTAATATGTTTGACACATGTAACAGAATAAGCACACACATTTGTATGTTGCTACAAAGTGCTGCAAGATGTCCAACATTACTACAAGTACCAAGTGGTTAGAAGTAACAAGCACCTGGATAGTACTCATTTGATTTATGCATTATAATGAATGTTAAAAAGAAAAGCCTGGTACACACAAACTTTACCGTTTATCTTGACACGGTTTGCTGATTTGAGCTGACTGGCTTTTATCACACTAAGAAGTGTAATGATTTAAACCATGAGCTGAGTGTCTCACGTACCAGGGCTCAACCTATTCCTGCAGAATTTTGAAAATGTTAATGAAAAAATAATAGAATAACCTATTCCCATCTGAGTCAGGTGTGTAACGGCTGATATTGAACATGTTGTGGGTTAAGCTGATTGGGAAACTGACCCCAAATATCACAGATCGGTATTACAGGAATGGTTTGTTAAAAATCTAATTTACACAGTTTTCCCATTCATCCCAGATGCAATCATCAACCAGCATGAGTCAGTGTCCAAATTTTGCTTTCAGTTTAGCACTGAAACTGAGGCCAGTGTCACAAAAAAAAAACACTAGAATTCAATAGTCACCCAAATTTTTTCCAGAAAATCATCCCCAAAACTTCCCTTATCCAATTCAAACCACATCCAGCTCTTCATTAAGGTGGTGCAGACTTGTCAATGTGGTTTAGAACTCAGTATGACTTACTGGGCACTATAAAAAAAATCAACTTAATTCAATTTCTTTTCAGCGGACGCTCTCCATTCTAGACGCTATGTAGTCTAAGATTAATCCTTGCCTGGGAAACTGACTGTGTATAAACAATGCAGTTCTAATTCAAGGCATAAATATTAACAGCTTGTTTTTTTTTTGGCAATCTGCTTTTTTGCATTAAAATGTGCATATAATTTGTTATTAGGAGTTAGATTCAAATTCATTACTTTGACTAATAAAGTCAAGTAAGCAGTCAGACTAATCCATGAATCAATAAGCATGTGGTGAATTCGGCCCCAGGTCCCTTAAACTCCAGGACTTGACACCTCACCATCTGTAGACTAAACAGACTATTTTAGACTAAATGTTCTCTTGGCTTCTATGTTAATCACTCCTATCAAGGTCACACTGTAAAGACCAGACTTTGATGCTACTGCCCCAATGGCACTCACAGCTGGCTGAAACTGGTTTTTATCTGTGACACACACACACAAACACACAGTATTGTAAATAAGTATATAGTATTTGACTGCTCATCATTTAGTGTGCTCTGAGACTTTCAATGCAAATTGAAGCTCTGCACTCCTGATCTTTCTGCCTAACCTTCTCTTGAGGATCCTTGATTGGGAGAATGCTTTTCCAGCATTTTGAATTTTACTTTGAAACTGCTCTCTCTTTTAAATAAAACTTTTAAAAATAATTTTGGTGAATCCTGACCTCGCTTTGAAGACATGTTAAAACTCACTAACATCACATGCTTGTTCTAAAATCTAGAGTGATGAGTGGCTGTCAAGTTTAAATTCTGTACACATGCTGTAAATGTTATTTTCTCTTTCAATTTGTAATTTACTAAAAAAAAAGCATTGTAAAAAATGTAGCATTCAGGAATCTGTGTCTGTAATGGTATTTTTTTAAACAATACCTTACCTTAATTTTTACACTGAAGTCATACTGTTCTCTCTTGCTTCTCTTCAGGGCGACGGTTCCACCTTCCTGCAGCTGGGCTCTTCTATTGAGCAGCAGATCAATGGTATGTTCAAAGTAATGGAGGAGTACAACTGGGACAGCTTTGTTGTGGTGACCAGCCAGTATCCCGGCTACGAGGCCTTTGTGGACTACATCCGCTCGTTCACAGACACTTCTTACTTTCTGTGGGAGCTGCAGGACGTCCTGACCTTTGACATGTCGGCTGATGGCATGAATGACCTCCGCGCCCGTCGGCTTCTGCAGCAGATCGATGCTCAGGTGCTGTTGGTGTACTGCTCCCATGACGAGGCCCAATACCTCTTCACCATGGCCAAGGAAGTGGGCCTGTTGGGACCTGGTTATATCTGGATCATTCCCAGCCTGGCGGTGGGGAACCCCAATGTCCCCCCACCAGACAGTTTCCCCGTTGGACTTATTAGCATCATCACCGACCGATGGAAGATGAGTTTGAGAAACAGGGTGAGGGATGGAGTGGCCATTGTGGTGAAAGGGGTGGAGAGCTTCCGCAAGCACAGAGGCTTTATTCCTGATGGGCACACGGACTGCCAAACTCCGCTGCGGCCTGAAACCAACGACACGCTTTTTAAGTGAGTGTTGGGGGGAAATGGATTTTGTACAAAATGCACTAGAAACAGAGCCATGCAGAGATATTTAGAGGAACATGTGCTTAAATGTGTGGGGGATTATTGACAAAATTATAGTAACTTGGGTGGTGGGGGGGTGGATAGACTAAATTCCTATTGGAATTGGGCTTGGGTGGAGTGGGGTTTTGAGCTTTGTTGAGGGGGACTGAGCTCCAAGATTTTGTTGCATTCTTGCCACATCTTTAAAATATGTTCATAATCACTTAGCTCAATAATTTGTCATTTATAGTTGTACGCTATTTTGTTTTTAGCCTAGTGCAGTAACAGAAGTTGTTTTTGCATTGATGTTGGGCAGTGGTGATCTAGTGGTTAGGACTTTACCCTAGGACCTAGGTCACAGGTTTAAGTCCTGGCTCAGGTACCACTGAGGTACCATTGATTAAAGTATTGTCCTAATGCTCTGGCACCTGGGCACTATTGATAGCGGCTCCATGTGTGATAGGTTAAATGCAAAGGTCACATTTTGCAGTGATGCACTGTGATTAAGTGTGTTCACAAGGACAATTTATTTAAAGCATTTTTTGCATCAACTGAACTAAAATGTAGCTACAATTAATACATTGCCAGTATACTTTTCAAGCAAGGCAAGGAAGGAGTAAGAGGAAGAGAGAAGGGAAAAGTGATAGAGGGAGGGAGAGAGGTGGGTAGGGTAAATCAACCAAGTACAGTAGGTACAGTATTATTGAGTTCTGCATATTGATTTAGTAGTTTACTGCTACTCATACATTTTTGTGTTTTGCCAGATTTTAAAAATACATTTGTGCCCGAATAATTAACTCAATTCATTTTCATTGATTAGCCTGTTTGTTGTAGGCTCAAGTTACTCTATAAGAGTGTGTGTTTATGCCTGTGTAAACACAGTTTGAGAGAGTGCAAGACAAACATGGAGGTGTTTTGTTTCTACAAATTAGTTTTTTCTAGGCACTATATACAAGGCGGTCATTGTAAATAGGAAATTTAGTATTTAATACCTATTCTAAAGAATTAAAGTGGAACCAATTTTAATGTATCAATTTTTTCAGTCAGGAATCAGCAGGCATCACTACATTTTAGAAGGTGGTCATACTTAGTCTTTAACTATGCTCTCTAAAAACATGGTACAAATGAAACACACATCAGTTCATTTGGTTTCTGAAAGTGACTGCCAAAAGTTGTAGCACAGCCTCTGTTCTGAAAGTCACCATGCTGAGTGTACAGTGGGTACGGAAAGTATTCAGACCTCCTTCAATTTTTTACTTTGTCATATTGCAGCCATTTGCTAAAATCATTTAAAAAAAAATTCCCCCTCCTTAATGTACACACAGCACCCCATATTGAGAGAGAATTTTTTTTTTTTTAAATTGTTGCAGATTTATTAAAAAAGAAAAACTGAAATATCACATGGTCCTAAGTATTCAGACCCTTT
>JBBPDA010000030.1:12442267-12473424 GCA_037974385.1 Arnoldichthys spilopterus
GCAGCTATCAACAGCGCCCGGGGAGCAGTGTAGTGGGATGGTACCTTGCTCAAGGGTACCTCAGTAGTGCCCGGGCTCTCATTATAAATCTGTAGTGATTTTAAAGTGTAAGAATGCATAAGCTAGTTTTTATTTGTGATAACACTTTATTTTTGTAATTGTATCATCCCACTGAGCATCAGGTGTTAAGTAATGAGTCATTTTGGGCTGCAGCTAAATGTCAATAATGTTCTTCAATAGCACATATGAAACAAATAAAAAAATACATTACATAACTTCTTTCAGATAATATTTTACCTACAGCCCTTATGGTCAGTTTTTGGAGAAGATGGCTAAGGCAAGCCTTCATCAATTTCTAGATCAAAATAAAATTTTGCACTGTCTGTATTTCTGCACTGTATTTAATACTGTGGTATGCTGGTACATCATCTGAGCATAGGCAGTAGCTCTTCCTGTAATGCCAAAGATCAAAAGGAGAGCTGATGAGCTATAAAGCTTAGTCGCTGTAACACTCTACATCGTTCTTTTCTTCTTCTACTGCCTAAATAACACATTCAGCATTTTTAACAAAACCTCCAAATGACCAATAACACAGTAATGCTCTGATAACTGATATCATCACAAAAAATTTTCATACTGTCCAATCGTTACCCATTTCTTTCCTCCCTTCTTCTTCTTCTTCTTCACACACACACACACACACACACAACCACACACACACACACCATGCTCTCTTGATTATCTGCTGGCTGTTGTGGATTCCTGCTGCTGTAATCTACGGCCAATTAACCTGCAGCACCAGGGCAAAGCCTCTTCTCCCGCATGCCCACACTGAACTGCACCATTGGCTCACTGCAAGCAAGGTCAGATAAACCAGGCAAAAAATTAAACAAACAAGCAAATAAATTGGGAATACGATGTCCTCACATGTTGCATATATGCCATGAAAGCCCCCACCCCAAACACACACACACACACACACCCCTGAGCAGAGTGTAGTAAATTGAGCACTCATGCTATTACATCTGCAACAGAGGCATATGTTCAAAAGGATTAAGTTGTGTGATGGAATAACTTATACTACTCCTTTCATTTGAGTTCTTCTGGGCTGTTTTTGCCATCACAGTGCTGCAACTGAGAAGCACTTGGTCTCACTGCTACAGCTCCCATAATCCTGTTACCGTGAAACGGGAAGACATTTCACTCACCACCTTTCAGTAATCCATACGATAAAGCTCTAGAACTGATTCTTATCCCACTGCAGCTCTCTGTCTTTAATGCAAAGCCAAGTCTGTGCACTGTGTTTCTCTTTTAAAGTCAACTGCACATTGTCTCGGACCAAAGAAAAACATGTATTTCAGCTTTATTTCTATTTATTTTTTACCAAATTTGACCTTAATGGATTGCACCTTAACACTGTATGAGCTTTGATAAACTGCCCAATAGAAATAGTATAAAATAATTGTTTTCTATTAATTTATATTAGGAGAAAAGAGTGATTCTGCCTTCTGTCACATGCCCAGTTTGAAGATACCTGGGTTTTCTGGTTGGACAGCAACAATATGAAGTGCCTTCTGATGAGCAACACCATTTGTTTTTTGTCATATTATGGGATGTAGCAAGAGCCACAAAAGGAGAGAAGGAGAGACTAAAATATGAAACACACAAAAAAGCAAAGCGATGGCTGCATGCCAACATCAGACTGGTTCACTTTTGGCTTGGTAATTGTGTTTCTGGACATAAAACTGTGAAATTGAGCCCATATATTGTATCTTTAATTTGCAGTGGTGCTATGTTGCTAACATTGCTAAGACTATGACTTTCTGTGAGCTGTAAAAAAATGAACAAAACTTGTAGCCGAATTGTGTAGGTAGGATTCACAGACAACCTCGGGAGTAGGAGTGCTGATCTAGGGTCAGTTATTGTGACAATGAGCATCATAAATACAGAAGAATCTGATTCAGTATTATTATTGGATATTGTAATTTTACTTTGTCATGGTTGCCTTGTGAATACCAGCAAAAGTGTTGTCAGAAATTGCTGCCTGTAGCTGTGATGTGTTGTTCATGGCTCACATAAAGTCATACTGCACCCTAAACCACACCTTAAAGTCTGCATGGCCTTAGTAAATAGCGACAGGTGGTTTGAATGGATTGAGAAGTTTTGATGGTGTATTTTTCGTAAGGCTTTGGGTGACTATTGACATCAAATACACGTTAGCGACATTAGATTTGTAGATCCAGCAATTAAATAAATTTGGATTCAACAAACATGTCTTGGATGTTCACCTGCATCTGAGCTAAGAGAAAAACTGTAATTTGATTCTTCACCAAACTATACCTTTAAGAATGTGAGCAGATAATGTAATTGGGTACTGGCAGTGGTACAGTGTGTATTAAAGTGTATATTATGTAGTTAACCTGTGTGGCAGCTGTGGATGGTGGAAGTGTGTTGGCAGGTTTTGCACTGCATTAACTTTTATCCAGCATTAGTTAGCCCTCCATCAGCCTGTGCAGTAATCCAGAGTTGCTCTCATGCCTTTGTTTGCTGGTGATTAATTTGCGTCGGATTTGTTTTGGCCAAGCCCGGCTGTCCTTCCATCTGTTGTAGCTGTGACATAACACAAGGACCTGCCGCGACGACCTGGTACCCACCCGCCCACTGCTGACATCATCCATCCTCTTGCGCTCTGCCATTGTCCCTCTATCTCTGCTTCTTTCCGTTTGCTTCTTCCTCTTTCCCCTCCTCTACACTACTGACCAGGTTTCTGGCACTGGGGTGTGTGTGTACTTGAAGGTTAAGAGAGAAAGGCAGAGAAGCCGAGCTATAACTGTAGCAGAAGCTACACTGTCACAGCTTCAGAACATGATGCTTTTCTCCATTACACTGCAGAAAGAACACAATGCCTCCACTGACACAACCAGGATATGTGAATGGATTTTATTGGCTCATCTGCTATCCAGTCTTTATGGCTCAATGTGTCTATCAGCTATGCACTGCATATTCATAATCAATATAACATTAACCCAGCCTTGTAAACAGTGTGTTATCCGTGAGGTACAGCTAGTTTCCTTTTCCCACTTTGCATAAAAAACATCTACATTTAGTGCAAAGTAAAGCAACAAGCACCAAATGATAAATTAGCTAATCAGCATGTAGAAGGTTGCAAATAATGATGATGACAATGATGAAACTCAGTGGGTTTGTATTTGAAACATGCTGCACAAAAGGTATGAAGGCACTAGGCATAGCTTGAACCAGAAACTCAGCAGTGATATGAACCAGTTCTGCTGTCCTACAATTAGAGCAGTAGCTGAAACTGAAGAATAAAACATGGGGACAGTGTTTATACTAAAGCATTGATTCATTTCTTGGCTCACTTTCAAGACTAGATTACAAGAGGACCAAACCAGGATAAAGTATCTGATCACATGTGCAGTACAGTTCTTCATTATGTCAGCAGAAGGTCAATGATGAAACCAATAACTGGCTCTTCTTAGATGTGTCTTAGGGGACGTGAGTGATATAGGGCATATTACCACTATCTGAATGAAAAATCATATGTCCATTTTCATGTTTTTCTTTGTGATATATTTCCAAAATCCCCACTTTCCTTTTTACTGTGTGAAAATATCATGAGTGGCAATTGAAAGGATCCAAAATTACTTTACAGCACTTACCTTAAAAGGTTAAAAATGTTGTTTACTTTTCCTGAAAAGTTAATAAACATTTTTGAGGTTTTGTCCAACAGTGATGATATACTGTATGCATATACCACAAACAGTGTGCCAGTTCCTCGGGCCCAGGTCAAGCTTAAACCTACACCAAAAAAAAAAATGTCTTAACACATCCCCACTGACAGTGAAATTCTGTCCAAGATTAGGTTTATTCCATGTCTAGGAACCTGGCACATAATTGATGCCTACTAATAAAATGATAACAAAGGTATTAATAGTGTGCTGGTTTCACTTTACAGAAGTAACAGCCTTTGCTCTTTTAGGGAGACTTTACGTTAGATATTGGAACATTGCCGTAAGGATTAGTGAGGTCTGATACTGTTGGATGATTAGTTCTGAATCCTCTCCAGCTCATCCCTAAGGTGTTGGATGGATCTCCATCACTCCAGTATAGATTACATCATTATGTGCAAGTTCTTTCAACTTAAAATGGTTTTCCACACTCTTTAAGAGACCAAGAATGAAAAGGTTGTTTGGAGAACATTTCACAGCAGTACAGTAGACAATAATGCTATTTCTTTTTTCCGGTAGGATCATTGGACATACCGAGCCATATACAAAACTGTGCTGTAAAGGCTTTTGCATTGACATCCTAAAGAAACTGTCCCGCAACATCAAGTTCTCCTATGACCTCTACCTTGTCACTAATGGCAAACATGGCAAGCTTGTTCGAGGCATTTGGAATGGCATGATAGGAGAGGTGAGATGGCATTTATAGTCATATGTCATTGTCCTTTTTATGCGTTTGGTCTGGTGTGACAGGTTAATAGTGTCTTCAAGTGTAAAAGCAGAAAATACTGAAAGAAATGATTTTTTAATCCATCAATGCCTCCCCATTTGTATGGAGACAGTGAATGGTCTGTATAATGTCAAAGCCCAAAGGAAAAATTCAAACAAGCAAGGAATAACTGACACTAATTGGAGGATAAATGCTGTATGTTTCAAAATAGAAACTGTGACTGGCATTCTAACTTAAAAATCCTTAAATATGCTATGAATCATTAAGATCAATGTCAGATTCATTGTGTGCTCTGGAATTTATGGCATTACAGTCTGCTTTTCCTTTTGTTTTCTTAGAGCATCTCTTGTGCTTATAAGGGTTTTATGCAGACTAAAGTAATAACTTGAGCTATTGCATAAACTAGACATCCTCAGTCACAGACATACAAGTTCATTTTAGCTGATGTCCGTCAGAGTCAGCACATTACAATGCATGTAGGAGCAGGCAAAGTAACCTGAAAAAGAAAAAGATAAAGTATCCAGCGACAAAAAAATCCTCATGAAATGTTATTGCATAAAAAATGATTAGAGTGTAAATGTAGAAATGATATTTAACCATATTTTCAGTGAAGGCTATGTTATATATGCTCGAGTTGTCTATGAATAGCTGTCATGAAATCTTTATTATAATCAATTCCTTTTGAAAATAGCAGTGATTTATGTTCCGATGATAAATTGGCTAAGCGATTATACCTTATAATGTGTTCTCTCTTTTTAAGGTGGTCTACAAGAGAGCAGACATGGCCATTGGTTCTCTTACTATAAATGAGGAGCGCTCTGAGATCATAGATTTCTCTGTGCCGTTTGTGGAGACAGGAATCAGTGTGATGGTGGCCAGAAGCAATGGAACGGTCTCTCCCTCTGCCTTTCTGGGTATAGGACATTATTACTTTTCTGTACTAAAGGTTGATAGGGTGATCAATGCCGATGTTCTAGACATTACTTTTAGCCTTGCATGTAATGCTAAGTTAAACTTCTTTATTTTGGAACTAGTCAGAAAAGCTTCTAAGTATGAATCAATCAACTCTCAGTCAAATGTGCCACTAAACTGACTTATACTTGGGCTGTTCTCAAATGCATTTTCTCATAGAACAGACAGAATATTGGCCAAATATTGAGTTATTTTGTATAGATTCATAAAGATTGCATTTAAATCTTATATGAGTCAGATAAACCTGTCAGCCTGTTATCTTTGTGTTCAGGTTTGTCTCAGGTATGCTGTGGCAAAACAAGTGGCTGAAGACATGGCCAGCTTTATTCTAAATGTCAAAACTGAAACCAAACAAGTTAATTTGCAGTGACAAATTTTCTTTCATCTAAGCATTGTTATTATTTATATATTTTTACAAACTCTTTTCATTCTTTTGAAAAACAGGATGATGTGCAAAGATACAGCTGAATATTTTTTTTAGTGTGCAGCATTTAGCTGTCCTTAGCTGTATTAGGTTTATTGTTATAGCCAGTTAACAGCATCATTTTAGGAATTGTTTTATCTTTTCACCTAATGATGTTAATGGATAAGAGTGCAGTCTTGTGGAAAGACTAATGTAAAATATTTACATAATGTAATACATTTAAAAATTCATTAAAACAAAATAATTAATATAAATTAAAGCATTTCACTTTTTGTAATTTGCTGTGGTACTGTATGGGCAAAAAACACTGGCCACTATTTGAAACAGGTTCTTTTCACTAATCATATTTACATTGATGCATTTATTTAGTATATTTAGTATGTATATTTAGTTGGAAAGCTCATTTGACTCATACATATGACATACAACTGTACTGAACTAATTATGCTGCATCAATTTACCAGACTTTTCGATCAGCTGTAAGGACTAGCCTCAGTCTGTTAAAACCTAGCTACTTTGGGTTGGGCACCCCTCTCTCCTAAATTTAACCTGTGAAATATGGTGAAATATACAGTTGAGGAACCTCCAGGTCTAATACAAAATATCCAGCAAAGGGTCTTCACTTCTACTGTGATTCATGACCGACTTAGTATAAAGAAGTACCACTATTATAAGCTTCACTTGTGCTGACTTTAAACCTATTAAACAGGTTTTTATTGATAAAATCTTCCTTACATGCAATCTATTCCAACAGTGTAACCTTTCAGTTGAAGCAAGTGAAATTTTTTTCTTTAAAATTAATCATACACTACAGTTAAACATTTTGACATAAGTTGTGTTGTGAGCTTATCTGACCTTGAAACAGTAACTGTAAAAACAGGCATTTGTGACTGGAGCCACAGAGGTCAGTTTAGGTCCTCAGTTGGAGTTCTTCATATCATGTTATGTAGTTATACTGTATAGTCTAAACTGTATCAAATCATGAAAGCCTTTTTATGTTCTTTCTCTTCCAGAGCCCTACAGTCCTGCTGTGTGGGTGATGATGTTTGTGATGTGTCTGACTGTGGTGGCAGTAACCGTGTTTGTGTTTGAGTACTTCAGCCCCGTAGGGTACAACCGCAGCCTGGTCAGTGCCAAAGGTGAGTGCTCACCATGCCTCATATCCCTCCAGAAATGGAACAGCCTTAAAAGAGGTCATAGTTAAAGGAGCACTATCAATGACATGACAAAACATTTTTTCAGTCTCTGCCTAATTAATGTTTTAACTCTAACTTGGAATGACAATTTCTACCATTTTTTAGTTTCAGAGAACAGAACCTTTCATCAATTTAAAGTTTTATCATTTAACTATGGTGTCAGATGTGTTCACACATATGTTTTAAGAGCTTTTGTAGTGTGTAAATGATAAAATGCTTAAAGAAAATAAAAAAATACACTTAATGGAAATGATCAGATCTAGAAAATCTACCTTAAACAGAATATATGTATTCTTCATTTAAGATCCTGGAGGGCCAACCTTCACCATTGGGAAGTCTGTGTGGCTGTTGTGGGGGATTGTCTTCAACAATTCGGTCCCTATTGAGAACCCCAAGGGAACCACCAGTAAGATCATGGTATTGGTGTGGGCCTTCTTTGCTGTGATCTTCCTGGCCAGCTACACAGCCAACCTGGCTGCCTTCATGATTCAGGAACAATACATTGACACAGTTTCTGGACTGAGTGATAAAAAGGTAAGTGTATCCAGGCTGGTGACTTTCTCTGTTTTTTCTTTAAACAGTCTACTTTCTGGACCAGTTTCAGGCCTTGTCCTCACATAGCCAGGTTTTTTTGAAAGCATAGCTTTTTCTGAATTTTGGCCTTCTGTTCAAAAATAACGGCATTTTTAACTGAAAACTGATTTTCAAAAAAACCTTTCACGGTGAAGATTTTTGACAACACCGTTGTTTACGTGCAGACGAGGAAAGATTTATGTCAAAACTGCGATTTCATCTCCTTAATCACTGTGCGCCGTGTTTGTTTACATGAGTGACTTTATTTTCTGCAGAGGCAGATGCAGACAAAATACTGTCGCTTGTATCTTTGCTAGTAGGACTTTTTACCTGCTTAAACATTCGCACACAGTTACATTCCCTCCATTATGAAGGACACAGACGGCAGACTGAGCTTCAGATATCGCTACTATATTTAACACACAGACACTGTCACACCGGAGAGCCTGCCGCCAACGTCATCGACATTTTTGGACAAGGCCCGGTTGGAAAGTGGTTGACGGGACACCTTTGAAAGGGAGCTTGTGCTTCAACAAGATGCATGCTTTTGACAGTGTTAAACATAATTTTTTTGCATGTACATGTGGACACACATATTTTTATAACCATGCTCGTGTGGACAGGATTTGGGGGGGGGGTCTATTGCAATTAAATAATGGATTGAATGGAAGATTGATATGCTTTATTTATATATATTTATAGACTCATGAAAACTTATGCAAACAACTATACTGCAATTATATATGCATAATATATCAGAGAACACATCAGTGAACCCTTCATGTGACATGATTAAAGATTGTCATGCATCAGTTGTTGCTGGATCACATGAATGCAAATTGATTGATCAAAGGCATCAACACTGAGCTAATACATCTGGATAGGTCAGGAGGCTCATAGAACACAGTAAAACACTTAGAGAGCTGCTAGGAGCTCATTTGCATAATTCGTATTGGAATATCAGCCATTAATATTGCAATAATTACTACAATACGTTGTGCAGCTGTAATGGAACTCTCTAGGTCAGTCAGGACGAGAAAAAAAATAGTGGCTTCTAAATGCATGACAGATTTAAGAGATTTTCAAAGAAAAAAACCAACCTGTCCATCCTTCATTACCAATCCGGCAAACTCATTACAGATTCTTAATGCTCAATGGTCTCTATTGAATAGCACTCCCTTCAGCCCAGACAGAGAACATAGTGTCGTTCTCAGTGAAATAATATTTGCCAGACAGAGTGGCGATTAGAGTTATTAAATGTGCAAAGGCTTACATTCAAAAGAACACGCATATCTTTGGCAAGTTTAAGTGCCCCAAACAATCTTCATTTTCATTAAAATGATGTTAAATTAAAACACTGCTAATCCAAAACTAAATTAAATCAATACATTCTCACACAGCACCAACGTCCAGTTCTACGATAATACCAATGAGTAGCAGTACAGATGAGAAGGTTATCTGTACCAGTACGTAGCCTGAATATTAAAACACACTCTGAATGTTTCATGCCTCATAGTACAATCAGAGAAGCAGTTAAATGGCTTGAGCTTCCATGCAGAAACCACAAAGCTCTTTGATATCATTGAAGTCATCCCCAGGGCTTCAATATGATCAACTCGAGCCGCTAGAATTATTTGGGTGTATTTAAGCCTGGGGGAGGCCTGGGGGCACAACTTTATAAACAAATGGCTCAAGGGCAACCTATAGCCTTAAGGCAGAGTGAGAATCTGAAAGACATGGATTTAATATTTCAAATGACTTCGTTATCGTTCAGCAGCTGAGCATGTTTATTGTAACATCTAATTATTTAATATTGTAGCCATAAAGGCATCGAAGGGCTGTGTGTGTTCATTAATTGAGTAAGGTTCCTTTTGATGTTCTACCACCAATGTATAATGATGCATTGTCCTAAAGGTAGTGATTTAACTACATTATCAAATAAGCCCACCCCACTTCATTTAAAACCAAAAAAACAGATGTGGTGTGTTGTTTTTACAGCAGTGCTTGAAAGTTTGTGAACCCTTTACAATGTATCTATATTTCTGCTTAAAAAGAAACTGAAGCATCATCATGGTTTTCTCTTTATCTACGTTTAGGACTTGTATGATAATCTGACGATGTTTTAGGCCAAATTTATGTAGAAGATTTTAAAGGGCTTATTGCATTTCAATCACCACTTTTTATGCAGATACATTTTCCAAATTATGGGGAAATCTGAGATTTAATGATGCATTGACTTAGATTGTAAATGATTTTATGATTTAAAAAAAAAAGAATTATTATCAAATAATCACATTGTTGTGAATTTAGATATTTACACTCCAGCTGCCAAATGCACTAGCTCATATTAACCACAGCACATAAACTGTCTTTACATTTAATATAACTATAATCATCATCATCATCATCATCTTTATTTGTTTAACATCTTTCATATATAGAAATACAGCCCTAAGTGCTTTCCAGCAAAATAAATATGATTTTTATACACCCTTAAAATGGGCATTCTTAGTGGAAAGTCCCCCCGCGTATGTGTATTCAATTTTATAGTCTGGACTTTTGAGTTTATGAGCTAATTTAAATAGCACCACCAATTAAAAGATTCAAAGGGGCCTTGAGTTATAAACTCATGCACGTATCCAGTGATATGTCAACCCCATAAATAAATACATACATACATAAACGCTCATGCTACTGTTACATACATATTTGCAGCCACTTCAATATGAGTCTGTTCCTCATTTTTTTGTTTGGCTTTTAATGTTTCCACACCTCCACTAAGATCCCCCAAAAGCTGAGAAGAAGTAAAAATACAAGAGATCTAATCTAATCTAATTTTGGGTATTTGTCTAGTGTTCCAATAACTAATGGACATGGGTAACCACCTGTATGAATTGTGTGCTGTTTCTGTAATCTGTAAAGCCTTCTGTTCTGTTTATTGCCTGTAAATAAGTAGGTTTTGTCATTTAACATGGCCTCTTTACATGACAGGAATGAGCAATCTTACTGCCATGCAAAACTGAGACGTGAAAAAAACTTTAACTACAATACGTGGTTAATTACATGTAGATTCTTTTCCTGAAAGCATGAAGTCTTCTTCGAATTCTACGGATCTCCTGCTTTAAGTTGAACATTGGTTCAATGTTTTAATGAATAAGGAATGAGTACAAGCAAACGGGAAGAAATTTTAAATGGAGACAAAGAGAGGAGAAAGTAATATTGAAATGTCTTGAAGCACTTGGCCTTGCAGCAGAGCTAATTTTGTTTCATTGTATGGCCTAATCAGTGATTTGGATGTTGGAATTAACAAGGAGGGAAATTATTGAGAGCGTAACCTTAGTTGACCAGTTAATTAACTGAGTAGCACTTGGGTGCAAAGAGACTAAAGATATGATGTCCAACCGTCTCCAGCCTGATTTTTATCTCTCTATTTTTTTTTCTCCTCTTCTGGCACTATGAGGATTAAGCCCAGTTAAATTCTCACAACCACTTGGATTTAGCTTCACATATGAAGTCTTAGAGATATGGAATCCTGAGAATCCTTGGATGAAAGAGCAAAGACAAAAAGTAAATTTAACGTAAACCCACATACAGAAATCCAGCTTAGAGTGAAAAATCAATCTTGATCCCAACAGCTCAGCTTTCTCAAACAAAGCAGCTATTACATTTAGGGCTATTGTGGGGTTAAAAATCAACCTAGCTTTCAAAATAAACCCATGTTTGTTCATCTAATGTGTTAATTTATAAACCTCTACATTTAACTTCACTTATTTAAAAAAAATCAAAACAGAAAAAGGGCAGTGGTGCCCTAGTGGTTAAAACATTGCCATTGGGACCTGGAGGTTGCAGTTTCCCAGCCCGGGTGCTACTGAGGTAACCTTGAGCAGCACTGCTCCTTGGGTGCTGTTTATAGCTGCCCACTGCTTCACATATGCACGTGTGATGGGTTAAATGCAGAGGTCACAATTTGTTGTGGTGCTTAAATGTGTTCACAATGACAAATAGTCACTTTCATTTAATTATGTGACATGTCTTGTGTGTTTCAGTTCCAGAAGCCACAGGAGCAGTATCCACCATTTCGGTTTGGTACAGTGCCTAATGGGAGCACAGAGCGAAATATTAGAAGCAACTACCCTGAGATGCATTCACACATGGTCAAATATAACCAGAAGGGTGTGGAGGATGCCCTTAACAGTCTTAAAACTGGGTACATTATCACTGTCCTTTTCTGCTGAATGAATCTGAAGGACATTGCTTATGTTATATAATTCCTAAATGATTTCTATTTAACCTAAACAGAAAGCTTGATGCCTTCATCTATGATGCGGCAGTGCTGAACTACATGGCTGGTAAAGATGAGGGCTGTAAGTTGGTGACCATTGGAAGTGGCAAGGTCTTCGCTACTACGGGCTATGGCATTGCCTTGCAAAAGGGGTCACGCTGGAAACGCCCCATAGACCTTGCTCTCCTTCAGTTCCTTGCAGATGGTAACCTCATATCATTCTCTAAACTGTGTTGCATCAAACCTGATTATTATTGAATGTCAAAATAACCAAAATCAAAGACAAAGTAGGCTGATGAGAAACTATTACACTTACAGCAGGTTGCTTCATTCTGTGGGAAAAACAAACTTCTGAGTCATCTTTCAGCATAACAGATGTAGAACACATGCCAAGAAAATGTCATGAAAAAAAAAGAACATACTACAAAAAGCCACTTGCAGTTAATTGACAACAATGCACTTTCTGTCATTTCTCTCTCTCACACAATATTTCCTGACAGAAGTATATTTGTGTTTCAGGTGACACTCAGAAGCTGCAGACGGTGTGGCTGACTGGGATTTGCCGCAATGAGAAGAAAGAAGTGATGAGCTCCAAGCTAGATATTGACAACATGGCGGGAGTGTTCTACATGCTGCTAGTGGCCATGGGCCTTAGTCTGTTGGTCTTTGCTTGGGAACACCTGCTGTACTGGAAGTTACGCCACTCTGTCCGCAAGTCTGAACGCCTGGACTTCTTACTGGCCATCAGCAGAGTAAGCACTCTCAGCAAATGGGTTTTGACTTCTGTGAATTTTATGTATATTTTATAATTCAAGATCAGAAAAACGAGAGCAGCTTATTTACAAAAATTAATTGCTGTGACTGAAAAACTAGTATTTGCTATATTACAAAGTTTTCAGATAAGAAGTCTGTTAAACCTGAAACACACACAATTGCTTTCCTAGACTGAGATCAAGTCTATTACTGGACTACCTTCTCTAAATGGCTTAAAGGCCCAAAAGACTCAAAAACTCATAACTGCATAAATTGATTACTAAGAGATTTAGATCATTTGGATCATTGGTGATTGTTTAAATAATAGCTTCAAAGCACTGTTGTTGATCCCAGTGATTTCTATGGCTAAATAATAAATAAATAAATGTACATGAATACAGTTGCAAATGTGAAGTGAAGGTGACTTTTTGTCATTGTGAACACACTCAAGCACCACAACAAAATGTGACCTCTGCATTTAACCCATTACTCATACACACGTGGCCACCGCTGCCTGCCATTAATATGATTAACCCTACTCTTTTTGTACATTTTAAATTATTATAAAATATTGTTTATGATTTTCATTTAGATCTTTACACTGGATAGTTAGAGGGAAATGGGGATACAGGAAAATACAGCAGACAAAATAATATGTGTTTTCCATGGTTTGTTTGAGATGCTGTTTTCATGCACACAAGCTTTCAGAGCAAATCAAAAAACCAATAAGTAGTTCTGTGAACTTCTTCATGTTTTCCTCTGATGATTCCCCAGTCTAGATCTACAATGCATTTGTCAAATGAGCAGGCAAAATGATCAAAGTGAAAAAATGACCATGGCAGACATATTTTATAAAGACTAGAGACAGAAATAAAGATGATAAATATTTAATGCATTACCTTTGAAGACATGGACACTGTCCTACATGTCCCATATCAGGTTAATTTTTCCTTATTGCTTCTCTGCAGGGCATCTACAGCTGCTTTAATGGTGTGGAGGATACAGACCGCAATGGAAACATGCAGAGCCCTGACGTCACAACAAATTACACCCAGGCCAACATGCTGAAGATGCTCAAGACAGCCAAAGACATTGTATCCTCTGCCAGAGTGGAGAACTCTTTGGACAATGCCACTAAAACCATTGAGAACTGGAGCCGCCGAGGTCCAGATGCTACAAAACCTTGTCTTCCCACACGTTTGATAAGCACTGATTCTACTCATGGCAGATTGCCGTACATCTCCAGTGTCACAGACAACCATGCACCCTACCCCCAAAGGGCGCTAACCCCCACTTTCCCCTTGCATTATGCAGACAGCGCCACTCAGCCCTTGCTTGAGAAACCTCGCATTGTCTCAAGGCCTACCCCTCTACGATACACTCTACCTGCACGGACCAGTCACCATCATATATATGAACGGACACTACCTATTTCTAGTTTAAGCAGTCCCCATATTGCTATGAGGGACCCACCACCCCCGACAGCTCCAAAACCCCACCACAGTGGCAGGCTGTACATGGACAGCCAGGCCTGCCAGCATACGACCTCCCCCTTCCTGCCTTACCGTGAGTTCCATGTCCCAGATATCTATGTGGAACACCAGGAACCTTCTGAGAGCCGGAAGCTATATACCGAAGGTCTGGGTCGCAAGAAAAGGTCCCATAGCTACGTGGCTCCATCACCAGAATCTCGTCGCAGGAATGACTATGATGAACCAGCCTCTTGTCTGGCTGAACTCAGAGCCAATCACCTCTTGGATAACCATGCTCATACCACACCATGCATGGGAAGCCACTACCAGAGGCCCAGTGCCAGTTGCGATTCCTGCATGAAACCGTACTTGGAGCCAGAAATGGATGATGTTCCTCTGCTGGGGAAGGAGAAGCTGAACCGCCGTGCCTCTTTCCTCAGGGCCACATGGGGTGGTGACAGGATCCGGCATCTTGATGAAAAGCCTTCCACATCTGCCTCCTCTTCAAGTCGCATCAACATGCCTGACTTGTTCCCTCGTGTAGTTGTAGCTAATCCCAAGCCCTCAAAGATGTATGCTAGTGCTGGTAACAACCTTTGCTATAACATGGCAGTTGAGCCAGCTTATCTGGACCCAGCCCATATGGGCTCCTACCCATACAAGCCCCAGAAGCTGAAGTACTCTCAGTCTACCCGCCTTCCTTCATACCGGGAGGCGATTCTGCAGAATGCCGCAGCTCTGCGTCGGTCTTCTTCCACAGTAGTGCACAGACATTACTCCACCTACCTGAACTCATATACTGACCTTCCAGTATATGTGGGTCCACTGGCGCAAGGACCTGCACACTTCTATGATCACTCCAAAGACATGTGCCACCTATTCCCTTGCGTGAACCACTGCCCAGATGATGCCGCCCTGCTCCCCCGGTTAGGTAGCAGACCTGTAATGTACCAAAACACTGCTTTTGGAGGCTACGAGGGTGCTGGACGCTCACGCAATGAACCACCTCTGCAGCCATTGCACACTTTACCAGCTTCCTCTGGGAACAGGGACCGCAGGCAGGTTTTGGTGGCGCGAAGGGTGAATAGTCCCTATGTGCCAAAGCCCTGGGGCAGAGTGTCTAGTCTGGAGTCTGAGGTCTGAAGCCCTTTTTATGGGTGTCTTGAGACTCTCTCTATGAACTCAGAGGGAGGAATGCCTGGAAGAGCCAAACAGCCTTTGAATCTTGCAAAAATCTAAGCTGTGCTGAAAGTGGACTAGAAGTGATATTCTCAGTGCAATAATATTAGGGCAGCAGTTATGTTAGAGAGGGCATGATTATGCGATTACTGCTGGGATATCAGTATACATTAAAAGCTAAAGAATATATAAAATTGAGCTTAACAATTATTTAAACAGGTTTTTAAATGTCATTACAAGATTACTGTCATTCTCTACAGACAGACAGATGGAGCAGGTTGCAAGGCAGCTTTACACCACACGGTTTAAATTTATTTTGACGTAGCATTGTTTTTGGCCAATCAAGCATTCCGCAATTTTGAAGTCAGAACTGCAAAGCACTGCAGAATTTTATAAAACCAATCGCTCAAAAATGTCTTCCAAATTTTTTTAAGTCCAAGGTTTTGAGAGAGCCGTCAATTTGAGGCTTTTTACTTGCTCCACTGATGTAACATGGATTTTAAGACTGCTGAACTTCAACTGATTCCGTCGTCTGTATTTCCACAATTATTTCACTGTTTAATAAACAAACCAGTGGGTTCAAGAGCCTTTTGGAATGGGCTCTGTTGTGCTTTCTGTTCAAAAAATCATTTTCCAAATGCTGAATTGTCCAAATCTATATCATACCTATGCAAGACACAAGCACAAAGAGATTGTATGAATACAATGTAAAATTCAACTGGACACCTAAACTTGCAAAATCTGACAACATTTGTGACAATTCCTATAATCATATGCTATTTCAAAACCACAAGGCTAGAGAGATTCCTTCAACAACTGTGATTGAGGCCCTTCACCTTGTCACTGTGTTTCAGAAATCCCGCCCTCCATATTCTCTTTTTGAGGTATTTGTTTACTAAGGCAAACAAGTGTTGCAGCATGAAGGTGATACATGCAAACGGCATTTATGTGCTCTTTCTGTTGCGACAGTAGGATTAATGGGGAAGTGGGCAATCTTTCTCCCTGATGAATGATTCAATGCATGCAGATATAATATCACAGGGAGAGGGCAAGCAGAACAGGATGATATCAACAGCCATCCATCAAATCCCAAATAGAGACAGCAGTGTATGGTGAGGCATTTTTAAAGTCAAGTGGGGGTTATAGGGAATCAAACTCTGACATTCAGCTTCTCTGGGATTACAGTTTACATTATCTATAGTGTCAAGGTTACTGTTACACACTGATGAAAAGACATCGGGTTGTTCCTGAAATAAGACCCACTTTATTAACTCATTCCTTCCATTTGTTGCTGACAATAGACTAGTTTTACTTAAATGAATGCGCTCAGACTATAACTGCTAATTAGTGGCTTTGTCGTCATTGGAAACATCTATACATTGAATGACAAACAAAAGAATTCATGCAGGATAACATCTATTGGCATTTCTGAGATACACAGAAAAAACCTGCATCCATAGAGAGAATGCTGTATTGTTTAGTCAAAGCTGCACATGTGAAACCATGCTAAACATACTGAATAAACCCAGGCCAGTATCCCAGAAGGTTGTTTTGCACTAATGGATACAAAGAGAAAGGTGCAGTCTTATCTTTTGTGTAGTATGTTGCAAGCTGTACCCTAGCATCCCTGAGAAATGGGGGAAACTGGAACTGGGCAACCATCTTTGAAAGTGTGACTTCGAACAGAACAAAGAGAGAGATTAATGCTTTGGCACTTAATACATGTGAGAACTACTTTGCAGTTAATCAAAGTCCAAAAATGAATCTTAAAATAAAAAGGCTAACTTTGCCATACAGCTCCCCACCCTATTTCATTCATTTCACACTTTAATTAACAGCATTTACTTCATCATTCTCTTCCTACTCGAAATGTTCAATTGTTGGGAAAGCTGAGGCATAAAGGAAACCAGTACCTGCAAAAATCCTGGCCCAATATTCCAACTGAAATATCGACTGAGATTATATATGACCTAGGGGGAATATTTTATGAATACAATTTCACTCTTGTTTCCCTCTGCATACTGCTTCATGCATTACTATTCACACTCACCAAGAGGCAAAAAATGATTACATTTGCAGATCCTACTGCACCTGGTGCAGTACTGCAGTTATATGTCAGTTAGGGAGAATACCGTAAGTCAAATCACATGCTGCCAGGCAGTCATTCAGTACCACCCAGAAGGGAGATTTAGACATTTGTTCTACAAACTACATGCTGCAGCACAAGGAAAGTGACATGTACAAAAGCAAAGCTTGTACATTACTACAATAATGACAGGCCATATGGCAAAAAATACAACTTTATTTCAAAATATGTAATATGATTCATGGTATTTCCTTTTTTTTTAGGTTTATGCACAAGTGGACTAAATGCATTAGTGGCATCACTTAAAAAAAAACTAAAACTACAAAACTACTAAAAACAATGGTAGGAAATAAATTAAATGACTGGAAAAAAAAGATTAATAAATAAGAATATAATGATATGTGCCATACTCACTCTATACTGTAAGCATCTGATGAAGATCTTGAAGGTAGTTTGAAAAGCTAACTTGTGATATTACATATGATAATTATCAGTGTTGGGGAAGCTACTTTGAAAGCATAGCGTTCTCAAGCTACCAACTACATCATACTGGAAAAATGAACAGGAACCCTAGGAAAAAATCTATTTTGGCTCTAAAGATACTTTAAATAAGTTGTTCAAACTACTCTGTAAAAAATGCACATGATTTAAAAGTATATTTTATATAAATACTAAACATTCAAAGATCACCTGCTAGCAAAATGTCACTCAGATTGCGTTTTACTCCAAAAACGTACCTTCAGATACCAGATTCAGAATGAATGGAGTAGAAGGTACGCGTAATTACTGTAAAGAATCAATAATCAAATAAAAATGGTGGTAATGTTTGTTGTTTCAGTTGTTAACTGTTTAACTATGCAAATTACTATGCAAAAAATGTACTTGAACAACCAACAAGTTTATGCAAAATTTTGTTTATCTATTAATTCAGAGACATGTAGTTCACTACTCCCCAAAACTGCTCATTATTAATATGCAATTTATACAATGACTATACATTGGTTGTTGTCATTTTCATGCTCTACATAATTGATCTAAATCTGTTTCTCATTATGCAGAAAAAGCAGTTGATGCAATTGTTCAGTGTTCGAATGATATTCCTGATGCTCAGAAAAGCATTTGTGATGTAATTTATCACAATCACATATCATGTTTCCCAGCATCTCATAATGTATAAACCTTCTTCATGTGCTGCATCAGAAGTAGTGTAGAAAAAATGTACCAGAAGAACTCTCCCTTTGAAGTACAGCACTGTCGTGTAAAAGAGAGCTGCAAAAACAAGCAAGCTCTGCCTTGAAGCAGCCAATGCATGGAGCAAAGCCATGGCAAATGGGTTTGGATACCGATGGAACATGGAGGTTACACGCTTGAGGAGCACACTTTTATCTCTCTCGCCCTACTGCATCTTTAAGATGTGATGTGGAAACTAACATCCACTTTTCTCTCTTCTGTTCATGGTAGGGCTCAGCCTTTTCCTCACTTGCTCCAGCTCTGCCCCTGGAACAGTGTGAGGATGTAGAGGAGAAGGGTGTGGAGGTCAGCGGGCTGAAGGGCAGCTGAATAGGCTGATTAACCCCCAGGGACAGCCTGTTTAATCATGACAGCTCAGGATGAGGCGCGACAGGGGAGGGAGCAAAATGGCAGACCCGACCTGTAGTGCCACTGATAATTCAGCATTCTGAGACGGAAGGAAAGAGTTGAATAAAAGGAAGCATAGGGTAGAGAAATCAGACTCAGCAAGGTCTACAGGGGGCAAATCCTTGAACTCTCCTTATACAGCTGCAGTGATGGACACAAAGATAGAAGAAAAGAAACAATTAAGTTAGGGCAGTGGTTCCTAACCTTTGACCTGCACTCTTATGCAACCTTTACATTAGAGTGTGGCAAGGTGAATTTAGTTTTGCCCTTCAGTGATTTCAAAGGCAAAAGGTGTGCATGGAGTATTGTGGTATCAGCAGCAGTGTGGGGCAGGCAGAGAGCGTGATGAAAAGCTGAGCCTTTCTCAGTTTTCTGCAAGTGGGACAGCAGCCAAAAGTGTGTCACAGTGTGTTGCGTCAGATGTCTACATTCAAAATGCAAACAAACAAGTGAACAAGCTGAAGATTTTTGAAGTTAGTTCACAATTTTAAAAAGAGTGTTCAATGTTTTCTCATTTATGTTAGATAGAAGCACATAACAAGTCTATGAAAGAAAAAAAACACTTTTGGTTAAACAAGGAAACTTTCAGTTACATTTTTAACATTTTTATAGACACTTTGGGTTTTCCATTAGCTGAGATTAAAATTCTAGATTAGCACAGCCTACCAAAACACATAACATGAAAGTATTAAGTTATGTTCAAAATCATATTAACATTGCAGTTGTAGTTTATGAATATTTTTGAATAGGCTGCTCTTGGTTATGTTGCGGCAACGCTGTGAACACATATATAGATCATGTTTATTACATTATGCTTCAACTGTAACATTAGTCAGTGCTGGCTGGGAGCTGTCGGGTTGTTTATTAGGTTTATAGGTAAATGTTTCTGTCAGCTAAGTTACCTTTTTTGCATTCATTGCTCAAGTTTACAGACTAACTAGTTTGTTTTTGTCTGCAAAGTTTAAAGGTGTGTGATTCAGCTTGAACTCAAAGTCTCACATGTGTGTTGGGCATCACTGAAAGAGTTCATTGGGAAGCCCAGTGAATTGGTTTTTGAGTCTATCTTATTACAACATGCACTGATGGTGAAAAAATCCATTGGATTTCTGTGTGTCTTCAATTAGTCAAAATGTTCAGTGAAGTTCCTCATCAGAAGTTAGACAAAGGCATCCTATTCAGAGTTTTACGATAAAGAGAAATATTGACAGTTTGTTACTGCCTATATTCTAAAAAATAATAGATGGCTGTTGAGTAAACAATTAAAAATCACTGTTATTGCCTCAAATGAATATGAAATGCAAATATATTTTCGTTGTTGTTGGTCTAGGGTCGTTTAAGGGTTAACCTCAACACTTTGATACACTGTGTATCCAGTAAGAATTTTCATTTAAGAAGAATTTTGCTCAGTGCAATTTATTCCCACAAACACTTATTACTACACTAACTTTTCCCCTTAACTCCCCTTGATTTATTGTCACACCTCAAAGAGAAAATTACATCAGCAAAAGTGGGGGAGAGCGGGGTTAGAGGCTCATGTGATAATCCATCCTCCTACACTTTTATCTCCATCTTCTGATACATGTTTCCCACTGACAGCTTTTGAGACACAACATACATAACTGGGTAGTGGCAGACAAATGTGGGTGCAGGTATGAGGAATTAAAAGAGCTTGAGTAATCAATGTGTGAGCATGGGCATATGAAACCTACACCATAATGGATCTGTTTCATCAGCCTTTGCACTGATTGACAGACTGGATGGGGGTTGACGATCAAGAAACTGAAGGTGAAATTAATTCCTATACTGTCTGGGAATTGCACCTCTTTTAGAAACCAGAATCAGCCACTACTGAGGTGTAAGTGCTTTGAGGGAAAGATGAATTACATTCGATTATTTTACACTTAAGATATAATACACAATTGTTCATTACAGTGAGCAATCGATACATAAATCTATATCAATTATCATATTTTGTAAGTGCACTGACGTACGTCCTGGTTTTGAGCTGCTTAATGGCTTGGGTTGGCATTCTTGACAAAGTGTTTTTCAGGCAGGCCAGGCAACAAGGGTAAAGGATATGACAAATGAAGGCCACATTCTATTACAGTCACTTGCTGCTACATTCACTAATCCATCGTCTTACAGAGGCTGCCTGTTAGTTTGGTGACAACAGCATGCCAGGCCTTAAAAAGACTTGCGCATTATTGTTGTGCTTTAGTCTAGATAGTAACCTGAAAAAAGAAACACCCGAAAAGAGAGAGCGGTATTACAGGGGCGTCTTTAAAACCAAAAAATTCATACTCCAAGCCTTTCAGTGGGCTGTCAAACTAATCCTTTAACTCCTTAAATTCCCAAGACCTGCCACCAGGTCCAAACATCTACTACATACTTCTAGAACTTAGCAATAATTATATCAGTTTGCATTATATTCTACAGTATATAAGATGTAGCAAGGCTGGGATGTTGGTAGATTAAGCCAAACTACTCAAATTTCATTGCATATTGGCTTATTTTATTACATAGCAACTAATGCAGTTAATTATATTTCACTGTCAGTAAGCGAGTGAGATACAGCCTGGTCTCTGAGGTGCTACACATCTAGAAATGTGTCAGAAAATTAAGGATAGTTTATACTTCCACAAAAAAAGATCTGAATGCACAGCAAAGACTTCAAGTTACACAGACATATGTATCTACTCGTCTATTTACAAACAAACGGTACAGAGTGGTTCACAGTTGCCACAGGATTTCTACATTTGTCTCAATAATTATGGAGTGGGAAAATACTATTTAATTGCCCAAGATTTCTACACCTACACCTTACACTATACCAGAACCAGTAATTCAGTCTCAGTCAGCTAATGTCTATTAAGTGATCAAATTTATGAATCAGGCTTACCTCATTCCTCGTTGGTCTTGCCATTCATGAAACATCATAAACTCCACTCCTCATCACCAAAGGAGTCTCCGAACAAAACCGCCACTCTAAGGTGTACAAGAACAGGCCTTCATAGTACCTGGCACTGACCCAGGCTTTAACGGATGCCCACAACACAGCCTTTGGCCTCTCCCTGGGCACTGGCCTGGCTCTGCATTTGCAGGCAGATGTCCTGACATCTGGGGCAGGCCATCAGCGTGTGGCACAGCGGGTGGCACATGGGTATTAAAGCCAGGGAGGGTGGAAGGTCCGTGGTGGCAACAGATTGTGGACCATGATGGCATCTGACTCTCCTCATCCATTATCCCTGGGCCACAGATGGGCTCAGCTCCCCTAGAGAAGACCCTCTCCACTGGCCTTTCAGACACACGCATAGCCTCACACAAGCAGTCAAGGGCATGCAGGCGGTAGGGTGGGGGCTAAATGAACTTCTGAGAACTAAACTGCCAGTTACAAGGGGCAATCATTCGCAATGAGATGTCTGATGATTTACAATGATGACATCCATGAAGCTCGCTTATTAGCCTGATCTTTCCTTGGGTCTACCAAATTGACTTTTCGACCTGATAAATCGGTCCGCTTTTACCCTTCAATGCAACGGGCGTGCTATCAATTAACAGCAGTTTCATCAATTAACCTGTGCAGTGGCTTCAAGTAGTCCTCCTAATGTGCTTGATCTAAGAGCCCCCCCTGATGATTTCATCTTCTCTTGCTAACGTTTATGCCAGGGACCACTGAGTGCATACTCATACACACATACACCCACACACAGCTTGATACTATCTACTATACACCTATGAAACAGCATTCTCTGCACATTCCTGCACTGAATGAATTAGCTCACACTCCATAAATTTTCCCAGATGTTCAGAGTCACCTTGAAAATAAGGCTATGGATTCCATTACTGGAGAGTAGAAGAGAAAAGAAAAGAGGACAGAAAGAAAGAATCAAAAAAGATGAATGAAAAGATAGACAGACACCAAGACAGTGATGAGTCAAGTCATCCAATCATCAAAAACCTTTACAAAGTTAAACATGGGGGCAGCAGGTAGCAAGCCCCCCTGTTATTGAATTGCAATTGGAGATCCTAAATTCCTCCTAGATGTGACTGTGTGCATGAATGTATGTGTCTTTGTGTCTACCCTGCAATGACCTGGCGAGGGTGTTTCTCTGCCCATCGTCATATGATGGGCTCCAATGCCCCTAGTGACCCTGGTTAGGATAAGCGGCTTGGAAAATGAATGAATGACTGCATGAATGAAGTTTGACATATAAAACACAGCTTCAGTGTTAGAAGGCAGAAACCACACTCAGAATGAATCAGCTTTCACTTGAGCTAAAAATATGGACATTAAAATCCACAAATTCCCCCATTACTTTCAGTTAACGAATTGCTATTACATTAGAAGCATTAAAATGATCGAAGTGCAGGGCCAGTGTAGCTACACATCTAATGGGGCCAGTGATTCATGAGGCTCTAGAGAGTTCTGCACACTGTGGCCTGTTTCAAATCCAATCACCCTCATTTCTCATGCCAAACAGCCATGATAATTCACTTGGCAACACTGGTTACTGTTGTGTTTACCACCTCCCCTACTCATGGAAGAAAAAAACATTTGTTACCAGAGTCCCAGCAGACCGTACGGCTGTATACACTATACAGAGACAGCTACTGGGAAAAATAATGAAGTGATTGTGCTGAGAGACAGGGACAAAGATGTGCACTGCTTCTTAAAGCAAACATCTGGGGAAAATGTTGAAAAAGCTGGATATGAACCCTTTTTTCTGAAGTTGACATGTTTGTCATAATTTTCCAAGAGAGAAATTATTTAAGAAATATTAGAAATATTAGAAATATTATAATTTTTGTTTATAATTATTGGTTATTAAACCTGACAACTGATAACAGACATGTGCTTATGTACGTGCTGATGTATTTACGGTAATGGTGAGCATTTCCATTCTTTTCAAACTTGCTGGTGTGGATAGCATAGTGAATAACAGTCCCACACAAAGTTCAAAGTTCTGATTCCTGGTCTAGGTAGGAATGCAACTGCTACACCAGCTTAGATAAGTGCTTCGCCAATACATTTACTTACCATTGTAAGCTACACTGAATTACTAGTAAAAAAATATATTTGCTAAATAGGTTAATATTAAGACCAACAATAAATGCTGGGCAGTGGTGGCCTAGTGGTTAGGACACTGCTTTTGGGACCGGAAGGTCGCAGATTCGAGTCCCAGCCCGGGCACTACTGAGGTACCCTTGAGCAAGGTACCGTCCCGCTGCACTGCTCCCCGGGCGCTGTTGATAGCTGCCCGCTGCTCCACGTGTGCACGTCTGATGGGTTAAATGCAGAGGTCACATTTCGTTGTGGTGCTTGAGTGTGTTCACAATGATAAATAGTCACTTTCACTTCACTTTCACTTTCAAATGTCATATTTCATTTAGCTAGGTCATGTCTATGTATTTTGTTAATAATCTTTTAAATTGTTTACTGCACTTCATATATCATCACTGTTATGTCAAAGCCTCATAACCATTTCTATGATCATCTTTTTCCACCACTTGAAGCTGTGCTTCACAATGTATCAACATTTAATGACAAAAAGGGTTATAAGTTATAAGTTATTTTACATACATAAAAGTGAAGAATCATTCTTATGTTATAAACTAGCACAAGCTTTTGATTCTGCACAAGTTAATTGGTTATAATAGGAGCTTGTTTTCAAAAATATTGGTTAATCATATTATTCATAGCTGCAGTAACAATAGTGGTCTGGTAAACTGCAAAATATTATTTTTCTCAAATTGCTCAGTTTTTAATTTTAGTCACAACAATGCCCAGAAATTCCAGCAAATCTGCAAAAATATTGACTGATCAACATTTGAGCATCATAAGTAAATGTGATGGCTTACATGTTTTCAAAGACTGGAGCTTTGTCTTTGAGTCGAGAGCAGTTAGAGATGGAAGTTGTTGGCCAACAGTTAGGAGCAGCAGTAATGTTCTGAGCATAATTGATGTCTGAGACCACCAACTGTTCTAGAGGCCTGTGGAAGAACCCCAAAGCAGCCAGAATCCCAGCTGCTTCAAATCCCGCTGTGGATCTAATCCAAAAACTGTGTGTGCCTGACCACAGCCATGGAAAGGGCAGTGTGCATGTGAGTGTGTGGGTGGGTTGATTCAGGGACAAGAGTTGGTGGTGTGTGATGGTGGAGTAGAGTTTGATGATAGAAACCATCCTTTCCCTTTTCAATCCACTCACCTCTAGATCTCACACAATCACACACACAGACAAACACACACACACACACACACACACACACACAGTTTAGTCATTACTGAGAGCTGTTCCCAGTCTCATTAGGGGAAACAGTTTCAAGGTCAATGCATAGGAAGACCTAGATTTTTTCCCTCCTGGTGGGCGCTCGATTGGGGACAAACAACCACTGCACGCATTCAATTTCACAGTTGTGAACATACAGTTTTTTAATCTATAGCACAGGAGCAATTGTACAAATAAAATCTTCATTGTGTAACAGGCTTCAATATTGTTTCAACTGTTATATTGGCTATAGCAGAACCTTTTCTTTCATTCATCACTGGTGCTACTAAACACCTAAACTAAACACCATTGACATGAGTTCAACAATACATGCCTACTTCCTAGTTACCTAGTTTTTAAATCAAGCAACCTTTTAATTCACTTTGTCCCATTAGTAATAATTTTTTAAAGCTGCTGTAGCATGACAGTACAGTAGTATAAAATTAAATGAATCAATATTCTATTGGTGTCATAAGCTTCTATTTTTTCATTTATCACAGCCATTGTTGGCAGTGGCAACACTAATTACTGAACTTGCAACCACCTAGAGACAGGACATAGACAGCTGCACCACTGGAACAACCTTATAAACATATAGGGGTGGGAATTGCCACAGACTATACGATACTATCACAATATTTGGGCCATTGTTCAATAATGCTGTGATTTTTTGGCTTGAAAGCAGACAGCACATTACGTTTAGGAGTCTCTGCAGTATATTAAATTCAATTAATAATGTATAAAACAGCATAAAAAAGAAAAAATTACTGTGCCAAAAATACATTTATTCACTCTTTTTTTTTTTTTATCCAAAGCGACTTCCAAGACATGGAACCACTTCCACTGGTTGACAAAATAATGCATAACTACACTATATATTTTTCTCCCTGCCTCTATAAACTACCATTTTTTCCCCAGCAAGCATCAAACAATCATCTTATATCATCTTATGATACCAACCAGTAGTCCTGGGACAATATGCAATCTTGAAAAATCAGTATACATACATAAAGAGATTAGGAAGATACACTGGAACAGATAACAGACAAATAAAAGCACATATGAAAGCATGTTTACTTATGAAAGGTAAGAAGTCAGTGGTAAGAGGTAAGGTCTTTCTTCAGTGTATGTAAAGCTGTCCTTGTTAGTGCAGCTAAAAACTGCATAGTTTTTTAGTGTTATTGCATTTTGTCCTCATTCTTAAAAGTTCAAGCTGACTGATCCAAAAATGACTGTGTTGTTTATGTGTCTGGCTAATCTAATTGTAGCACTGGTTGTACTTTGCCCATGTGAAAGTTCGCAGGTTAAGTGCCAACCCAGGTACCACCCTTGAGGGAGGTACTGTTCCCATCATGCTACCAGGGTGCTTTTCATTGCTGCCCACCAGGGCCAGATTAAGGAGGGTGGGAGCCCCTGGGCAACTGCATTTTCTGGGGCCCTACTTAAACAAAAATATTTTGAGTACACAAAAGTGTTTTACACATCAAGTTTGATGGTTCGGAGTGAAAGAGCAAAGTTAGTGACTTTTACACAATCTGTTAGCTTAAAGAAGTCTCTGCTCTATCAAAAGCTAAAATCTTTAACTGGCCGTTGCTGTATCAACAGTATTTATGTTTTTCATTACACATATATGTTGAGAGTGAAATTATAATGGAAGATGCAGTGAATAGATAGAATTGGCACTGAAAATGACCAAATGACCAGACCATCGTTAACCAATGAGCAGTAGAACTGTACAAGAGCCATTACAATAAATCACGTTAGTCGTACCGTATATTAGTGAAGATGCTTTTGAAAAACTATACTTTTCTGCATTTCTTTGCAGCAAATTCCTTAATCAGATCACAGAAATTTCCTAACCACACCACTCTCAAATGATTTCAGACCTGGTGGTGTGTCTGATTAATCCTCTGTACACTGGTTTTGAGTAAAATCTACTTACAGTATAGACAACCTTGAACGACCTTCTCTCACACAACACTGACAAACATCTAAACCAATCATTAATGAGCAGGCGTGACAGATGTTCACCTGAACAAATAAAAAACACCATCTGACCACACAGTCATTTTTACTCCGAAGTTGTTTTTTTGCATGAACAAATGCTCATTAAGATTATATTATCTTCCTAAGATAAAATTCTTAAAGCCTGGCCATTCTGCCCACTGCTCCATGTGTGCTCCATGTGATGCTTAAATGCAGAGGGCACATTCTGGTGTAGCACATTTTGTGTGTGATTGTGTTCCCTGTCACTTTCACTACATTAGAACTTCAGTGGGGCTTCACTGAAAAGTACACTAATGCTATCTTATTTTTCACATTTGAGCTCATGGACTTTCATCTGTGAGTAAGAGATGATCTTGTCTCGTAGAGTTGAAAAAAATTATAACTTTACCATTAACACTCAATAGGTCCATTTTTTTTCTCTTTGTCTTTTTCATTAATTAATAAAAAGTCTACATAAACTTCAGTTAGAGTTAGACATTGCATTCTATTTTTCCATCCATAAACACATTTCCTCAGTGAGAATACGCCTGAAGATATAAGAGAAAAATAATGTTTCTGACAGAGCTTTTCATATTAAGTCTGCCACTGTCATTTACTGGCTACCAGATGCTACATAATAGCAGAGCAGGGAATTTTAGATTATGAATTGAATCACAGAATATGGCTAAAAGGAAAAGGAAAAAATAACAGTAATTTTGGGGACATTATCAAGTGATTCCAGCTCAACAAATCATTAATAAGGTTATTGGTCTGCACTTTATTTTGATTGTGTATACTTCTCAGAATTTACTGCATTGCATCCAACAATAAAGGCAGCATGGTGCCTCTTTTTAGAGCGATAGAGAGCATGATTTCACACAGAAATCTCCAATTTACATTTTGATCCATTTCACTGTGTCCAATGTGGAAATACAACACCATGCCCTTTGTAGAGATATGGAAACACACTTTAACAAGTTGATATGGATGGTACCATTTTACAAGACACTTATTAGACAATTATTAATGGTTAAAAAGCATGATGACTTGGGTGAAGAAGGATGGGGTTTATGTTATGGACACACCAACAATGAACTTATTGTGTTTTTATATTCAAAGAGACTGTAAAAAGACAGCATGACTGCCTTTTATTTATGTATTTTAACTGCTTATTACTCCTTGTAATGGAATTCTTAACTTAATTAAAGATAATTAAAAATTTTATTACAAGCCATTAATGAACCCTTTACAATGATAGTCTTGTATAAAGTTTAACCAAGTGGACAACACCAAAATCTCTAAATTTAATAAAAGAGCAAAGCTGCAAACCTGTTGTTCAGATTTTTAGACAGCCACTTATCATATGAGACCAGTATATGAAAGAGGATATGATGGAGTCACCAGTGCATCTGCTGATAATAGTGATGAGAACACACACAAGCCCTGGTCATTACCCTCACAGCTAATTATCATGACAGAATGAGATAAGATAAAGACTGAGTTATGTTTTATCATTAAATGCATTGCTGTGATATAATTATTTTTAATCACTCCAGTTTCGCATGTGTAGCAATGAACGGGGGGAGAAGGCCTATACCACTTGTAGGCTGCTAATACCACAGGCACACGCAAACTCTCTTTCCTTTGACAATTTCTCAGCATTGTTGTAAAAATGTATTGTCTTTCACACCACAGCTAATGAGTCTGCTTTCTAGTCACAGCACATCAACTCTCTCTCTCTGTCCCCCACACCACAGATGGTTGACTCCTGATCATTTCTGCCATCGATTTCTTGCACAAGGCCAAATCCAGCCGGTGACACACCCTGGAGAAATGGCCATATTAATCTAGTGCGATACATACAGCCCTGGTTCTGCTCCATAAAGTTTACACATAGCGTTCGCTCACCAGGACAAATGCGTGTGAGGTTTACAGGGTGCTTTTGGACTGAAAAATGAAACTGACTCCAAAGTACTGCTTCTGCTAACATGCAATCGGAGTCATTATCATCTCAAAAATAAACCATCTGTTGACAAAGTGTTTTTTTCTACAATCCAAGTGATTTAATCTTGAGCATCGCCCTCATGATCATTTGAACCATGTACATAATTCTTAGTACACACATAGTGTGAAACTCTGAACTTCATGTATGACACATAGTTGCAGTGGTTAATATGGTGCTACAACAAAAACAGACCCACGTGAAAACAAATAGGCCCTTTACTAGCCAATAAATGCTTCAGAGAGAACTGTAGAACTGTATTAGCTTTAATAGATGCCACGCATGAATTACATACACTTTTTTTGTAACTGAAAGACTCACTGTTGTCACAGTGCTGAAGAGTGAAATGTGTCAAAAATTTATTATTTCCATGTGGACAAATAAAAACCAGTACACAGGTCTGTGTTCATCCTGTAGTGCCCTTTTTACAAAGGGCAAAGGGTGCACAAAGATTGCGAATATTGGTGTATTGGTATAAGCAGATAATTGCTTTTTAAAAATATTATCAGTATGTGACTAATCTTTTTATCTGAATGATGTTCAAAACCGGGGTGGTGCAGTGGTTGGCACTGTCGCCTCAGAGTAAGAAGGTCCTGGGTTCATTCCCTGGGTTGGCCATGGGTGCCTTTCTGTGCGGAGTTTGCAAGCTCTCCTAGTGTTAGCGTGGGTTTCCTCCCACTGTCCAAAAGTTTACAGTAGGTTGACTGGATACTCTACATTGCTCGTAGGTGAAAGTTAAAGTGACTATTTGTCATTGTGAACACACCCAAGCACCACAAGGAAATGTGACCTCTGCATTCAGCATCACACGTGGAGCAGCGTGCAGCTATCAACAGTGCCTGGGGAGCAGTGGGCAGCATCCTAACCACTAGGCCACCACTTCCCACTGTGAGTGTGTGTGTGATTGGTTGTCTGGAAGGAGTGGTTAAGAAAATAGATGGATGAATGATGTTCCAAACCTACTGTTAATTTGCATTGCTCTACATCTATTAAAATTATGAAGCAAATCTGGGTTTTGAAAAGGCATTATATAAGTTTATCATCATAATCAACAACAACAACAATAATAATAATACTTATTTATTTATTTGTTTATTTATTTGTTTGTTTGCTCATTTGTTTGCTCGTGTTTTTGTTTTCCACTGCTCCATATTGTACTGTTGAGAGTCTGTATACCTCTTTAGCTGAGGCTTGGCATTGGGCATGGTAAACTCTAGCTTGGCTAGACCACCTCATTGTATTGGCAATGCTTTCCTGTGGAGATTATACTAGCTGTGTGAAGATTACTGAAGGCCTGTATCAGCAATAGGAGCACTTAAATGTAGCTAACTTCACTAAGTAGAATTGTCTGGATATTTTTGGACAAAGTTTAAGTACATGAAAAATATCAGATATAGCTCTCATAAAGCTCTCATGGTGTCTCATGGAGTGTAGATTGTTTCATACAGTAGGTGAATAAACCCTGGCATGCCTTAAAAAGCAGCAGTACCACTCTGGTGTTCTGTGGGGGAGCTGTGTATCTCTAATTAGCCAGTGCTCCTGTGGAGAGAGAAGCCAAAAAGGCACCCTGCACCTCCAGGAAGCAGCCCACTCTAGACCAGAGAACACGCATTAATCTCCAGGCTCTAAGACAGTGTGAAGCAGGGGGGGGGGAATCCCATTATTTGCGTTGTGGGATCAACTTGTTTTCACTTTGCCTCCTCGTCCTCCATTTTTCAACTGGAGTCTGAAAATGGGCTAATAAAAGCATGACCATAGGGAGGAAGGGAATAGTGTTTGAGCGAGAAAAAGAGACAGAGAGAAAGAGACAGAGAGAGAGAGAGAGAGAGAGAGAGAGAGAGAGAGAGAGAGA
>JBBPDA010000030.1:12491515-12511500 GCA_037974385.1 Arnoldichthys spilopterus
CTTAGGCCCGCAGTCAGCTGGGATTGGCTCCAGCTTCCCCGTGACCTGGAAACGGAAGAAGCGGTTGGAAATGGATGAATGGATGGATGGATGGATACTGATTGCGACAGACCTAGTCCAGAATCTCTTTCCTTCTGTTTGCAATTTTGCTGTTATCCAGTACTGCAGCATGCCACTGAGAGCAAACCAACAGGAGAACAATAGGCAAATACACTGTGTGTAATCAAGAGTGTGTTCAGGTTAACAAACAGACCGTCCAGCTCACTGACCTCATCTTCTGCTCCTCACTGTTCACTCGTAAAGGCTCAAAAGTTGCAGGAGAACAAAGCTGCCTGCTGTCTCCACTCACACATTGCAAAGAATTAGCCAAAAACACATACACACACACATGCATGCACACGCACAAGCACACACACATGCACACACGCAAAGACAAAGACAAGTGATGTTGAGTTGATATTAACATTAAGGAATTACATACTACCATTTAGATCTATGAACTTAAAGATAAGCCAGGCCAAAGACTTTATGAAGTGAATTTGCTTGTCCTTGTAGAACTCACTCAGACACAATAACCACTCAGCACACCAAACACCTGCTAGGATCTTATTGAACTGTAGGTCTATACTCCACTGTGGGCTCTTTTGAGAGTAAACTGCATGAAGAATGCTTTGATTATCTAAACCATCAGAGCACAGAGAATGCAGGACATTCAGTAAACTCAGCCAGTACCCAGTACTTTCATGGCTTTGGGTCATATCTTTATAAGATGAGGTTAGAGACTGGCTGTGGAACAAGGCTATTTATGTGATCAGCGTGAAAATAAAATATTAAGCAGCGTTCTAGGAACCATAACCAAAGTGCAAAAGTTTTAAACTGCATTGTAAAATATTCTCTCCAAAAGCTCAGACTTTATATGTGAGCTGCTGAGCAATTTGCTGTTAAGCAATTGTACAATTAAACATGTACATGTCATTTGGCAAAAAATATGCAACTGGGAAAGGTTTTTCCTTACTTGATTTTAGCCGATCAAGAAAGGCAGGTCTGGTGTCTAAAATTGTACTTGCTTTTACTTTTTCTTGATGCTATGAGGCTTAAACATGGAACAAAAGTACAGACAAAATGCAGACCTCAAGATGCTACTGTCTATATACAATATAATTCAATGGTATCCATTTCAAATGAATGAATTCAGCTCCTTTAAGCTGTATCCATTGCTCCCAACTGTACATATTGATGAGCAATTGTGCACATAGCTTATATGCCAAAAGTGGTCTGATGAGAGTAGCATCTGAGAATAGCTTGGGAGGAGACAAACATGAGCCTAAGTTCACCATGTCCCATGTCAAACATCAGCAGGATGAGTATAAAATCCCTCAGCTGTAGGCTGTTACTGCAGAAAGGTCCCTGTTAATATCATGGGTGATTTGATGTTGGATGATCAGGCATCTACAAACCTTTGAAGACTGTGTAATAGAAAGTGATTCAATGTTAAAAGCTCACTTAACATTTTGTGAGGCCAGTCAGTGTTGATATTGGCACACAGTTTACACAAGCCTAATCAATGAAATAGAGGCTACATTAATTTGTTACCTACATAAGACCCGTAGCTCCAGCGTAAATCTAAAGAAGCAAAATGAACATAACAAACAAACTCGGCTGATTAAATACCATATCATTTGATTTGATTTCCATTTCTCCAACTGCTTTATGAGTGTGAAACTTGTAAACACCCTGTCAGTTGCTCATCCGCCCTTCCAGTAGTGCTAATAGTGTCTGACTGGACAATTTTCATTCCAGTGGAGTAATATTATGTTCTGACAAGCCTACCCTGCAGGAGAAAGGCAGCATGGTGAGAACAGTTTTCATTGTTCTGTTTACTTATAAACCTTTCCATTCCCTCTCACATTCTTTACTTAGATGTCTGAGGTTGAAGATAGACAAATTATCCTAATTGGGTCAGGGTTTGGACTCAAAGGGGGAAAACCAAATGTTCATGAATGCATCACAGTGGCATGAAGGTGTAACGTTTAAGACTACAGACCTCTGGAGGCCTGCTGGATGTAGACAGCTGAGGAGACTGAAAGGTCAACAGATTAAATCACTGTTTGAGTGCGTAAAGAGGTTTGCTGTAGAGAGAACATACAGGAGTAAAGCACTTTCAAACCACTAACGACTGAGGACAATTAAAAAGAGGAAAACTTGGGTACTCAGGTGCTAGTCTGTTTTTATTGCAAATATGACATTTTAACCACAAGAAATGTGGCATTATTATCGTCATCTGGCTATACCATTGAAATGTACTTATGCAATGACTACATAAGTGTAATATTTATGTAAAAATTACAGAAGTGATGTAGTGAATGACATTCTGTGTCGACAAGTTCAAGTCAGGGTAAAAACCATTTTCTGCTGTCTTTTTTGAAGATGACAGTCTTCAAACTTACCCTTAAATCAAAATAACTGCATGCAATAATCATAGAACAGAACCACTCCTAAATCCTATGTTTTATAAAGATGTTTGTTGTTCAAATGTGAGGTTTGAACCAGAAGCCTTCTGCTATGGTACACTTTGATTTAGATTTTTTAAAATCCAGTCATACATGGCTTCTAGACCAACCTTCGTCCAAATCAGACGTTTTAATCTTTGTAGAATTGTCAGACTCAGTACACTGCATTGTGTCTTCCACAATCTTAACAGAACAGGACTTATGTGTGTTTAATATGAATAAAGCCACCTAGTGTCCAGTTGATGTGAGATTCCATAAGGTGTTAGAGAATACCTATGTATAATTACTATTGAAATTACATCACAGATATCCTGCCAAATAACCAATTAACTTTAATTGGCTTATTCATTTGAATGATTGGATCAAAGCTGTTTTGGCAGCACAAGGAGGACTTACAGTATATTATGCAAGTGGTTTTTAAATTTAGTGTTACAAAATCTAAAAAATAGAGAAAATACTTTTCACTGCAGTATAAAGCTGGTGAAAAGTTTGACAAAATGACAGCTGCTTCTTGTAATTTGACAATTTACTGATTTAATACCTGAGAGTTGACCTAGGTATAATGTAAACGTTGGAAAAGTGCTAGGCAGGTATGCAAAACACACTGCAGTGGCTATTTGGCATTAGTGCGATGCATTCAACTTAAAACAAAGACCTTGAAAGGTACTTTAAATGTCTGCTTCAAAATTCATTAGTTTGGACATAAATATAAGGCGAAGGGGCCGGGGAATTTTTCACACCGGATCATTCAAGGAAGCCAAATGGAGAGAAGGGCTTTATTCCTTTTTTTCTTTATTCTTTCCAGTGTGACTTTGGTCACTTAGTAGAGCGATGAGCCATTCCCGGTGGCCTAACAACTGTGCACGGCTGGCTATTAGAAGAATAAGGCGCCGGATTTATGGGTGTGAGCGCGTGACTGTCATATGCGCTGTAAAAGGCATGTTATGGATTAGTGTTTCCCTGAGGGAGGTGTCAGAAAGAAGGAGGAGCTGTGTTTGAGCAATGGGTGTTACAGAAGTACACAAGAGCAAAAGAAAGAAAAGCATTGTTGAACAGATTGAGGAAAAGAACAGGGAGAATACCACTGAAACTTTTGTGTACATTCAAAACCAAGTGTAACCAAGTTTTTAAAGAAAAATCTCAAGACCCCTTCACACATTCCTTCCAATTTCAGCCACTGTGGCACTCAGTGGTGTATAGGTATAGCATTTAACACAACCTATTATTGTGTCATTCAACATCATTTCTGCTTCTGTAGCATATGATTTATTAACAATAATTTCTCATATTTCACAGCGTATAATGAACAAAATATTCAAAACACACCTATAAAAGATATCCATGGGAATTTGCTGCAACATCTTTAATTTGCTCTTTTCTAAGTATGGGGGTATTATTGTGTGTGCTAATTAATCAAGCAAATAGGAATTAAGTTAGAAAATGTTGAAGTATTTCTTAAAACACCTCCTAGCTACTTGTCCTCCTAATTGGCTATAAAGATTAGTGAGCATGTACGCTAATTAGGCAACAACGAGAGCCTGCAATGTTTTTTTTTACAGCAGCCCATTTTGGTGGAAAAAAAAGCTGTTTCTAGATCCACAAAAATTACTGCAAAATGGTATTATCTCAGCAATACCAGGCTGCATTAGAGGTGATTTAGCCCAGGCGTCCACCAGTGGCCATGGAATCCAAAACAGAGTGCCGTTTCAAACCAACAACAGAGAGTGGGAAGCCATGAGAGAAGGACAGACGTAAATCAGCCACAGGCGAGAGGGCTGGAGAAGGAAAACGAAGAGACTGAAGAGCAGCTTTGGCAGACAAATTCACGCGTTCCGGCTGTAAATAGTGACAGTAAAACCAGGCCTCAGCAAGCTCTCAGCAAATCAAACGAGATTACAGAGTCTGCAAGGGCGCTGTTTGTCCATGCACGTAAACTTTAAGGCCACAATTGTGCTTTTTGGAATAGACATGGTGAAGAGGCTAGTGACAGAGCAGAAAAGCAGATGTTACATACAGTATGGATGCTTTCCCTAGCAACAAGAATTATGACCACTGCTCCTTTGAAAGAGAAAGAACATGTAATATGTTCATTCCACCAAGATGTTTTTCAGGGATATTTAAGGCACAGTATGTAAGTCTGAGAAGCAGTTAGGGCAATGCCATGAGTTTCATCATTTGCCCCTTATTTGAAAGTCATTGGTCATTGCTAATGCTTAGTTCATTTGTCTTTACTGAATCACTTTAAAAAAGAATTTTTTGTTGGGAACAGGTTTTCTTAAACTATGCATGCAAAATGTATTGAAAACCCTAAAAAACTAATTTGTAAAAGTTATAGACTAAATAATTTACTGAAAAATGTAATTCACATTTTTCCCTTAGCCCAAATATACTGGATCCACCACTTAATTTGCGTCCTTAGATTTATAGTAGCGCTAACACACTAATGTAGGTTACAGAGATGGGACTTGCCAAAGAGGCAATGGTATGATACTATCCCTGTATTTGGACCACATTATATTATTGTAATTTTTCAGCTTCAAAGCTCACAGTTTGTTACTGTACATAGTCTCTGGAGCCATCTTGGCAACTCTGACCTTCTTTGCTACGATGCAAGAGAAGAATGATGTCTCACCCCATCTTGTGGACAAGATACAATTTTATTAGAGTAGATTTATGTTCCAAAATAAATCATATTTACTGCAAAATTAAATACAAAAACCATGCACCCCATGTCTTGGCTGATTAACCACATCTGTGGAAGATTGTGTTTATTTTGAAAAAATTGCAGGCAACCTGTAAGCAAATTATAACAGAGATTAAATCTGGAAGATGAGGAACAGAGAGTCTCTTAACTTTAATAAACTTTAATTCCACAGTTACATAAAACCAGTTCAATAATTTCACAAAGTTTTGTGCCACTCTAGGCATTGTGTCTGGCTAAAAGAGCAATAATGCATCTCAGATCTTTACATACCAACTGCTTGTGCTTTCTTCTGGGGATGAGGCAAGGTAAATGAAAAAATCATTTTGTTTACAGAGTATGCCAGTCTATTGAACTGCTCCTAAACTAATGTTGATCTCAAGGGTATCCCTCATGCTGCCAGCCAAAAGAATGGCCTTGGCAAGTCTCCTGGAGTGCTATCACATGATGAAAGGAAGAGGGTCCCCTAAACATCAGCTTAATCAACAGCTTTATTAATAAAAACTTGAAGAGTAATGTGCTTTGAAAAAGAGTCACCTGAGGAGAAGCTCCTCAACCTTGAGGAGAGAAAAGAGTGCAAAAGCTCAGTGGACTGTTGGGTGAGAGTGACCAATCAGAGTGGCTTTCTCATTGCTTGTCAGCCCTCTGCCAGATATGAATGAGCCCAGCGGCTTTATTGATAAGTCATTTAGGTGAGACAAATTGGAGTCCACAAGCTTGCGTTAGTAACACTCTCACGGGGAGTATGTGTGTGTGTGCGTGGGGTAGGGGTGGGGGTGGGGGGATCTGGGGGTTCTGTGGGTGGGGCTTTGGGAGACACTGGGAGCACAGAGACTGATTACATATGACAGGATGACTGTTATGAATTTGCTCCCCGTCATGGTCAAAGGCTGTGTGACCTAGAGGAATGTGATGGGATCAAAATGAAGGGTAGTGCAGTGGTAGTTTGGGCTGATCCAACTACCAGTTTTACAAACCCCAATTCTGGAAAAAACTATTTGTAAAATGCAATAAGAACAAGAATTTTTTAAATTCCCTTAATGCTTTATTTAATCAAAAAAAGAGGCACTAAATGTTTTCAATTAAATGTATTTTGTGACTAATTTAAATGTATTTTATTTATAAAGTAAAAACAAAAATAAAATTGCCTGCAACAAACTCAAAAAAGTTATGGGGTATGTTTAACACTGTGCTACATCACCTTTCCTTTTAATTACACTTTTTAATTGTTTGGGAAATTAAGATACTTGCAGATTTGGACCGCTGCCAAGCATGTCAAGTGCAAGCACTCTGTGTCTGTAAAGCCATGTCACGCTGTTTGCAGAATGAGGCCTGGCATTGTCTTGATAAAATAACCATGGAATTCCTGAGAAAGGATGCCACCTTGGTGGCCGGATAAATTTCTCTAAAATCCAATATACACCTCAGCAATGAACCCTTTACACATACCCAAGTCACTTGTCACCGCATTATACTGTTGGTGTACAGCACAGCTGGAACTCATTTAAGACTGCTATAAGTACATGGCTTTGTGATTTTGTCTCTAATACGCTTGTTTACCCCATTTTGCCCTGTGCCTCTCTCTAACTATGAGTCTTGGAATTGAGATTAAACTGCCTATCCATTTTCTCATATGCATGTATCCTATCTCTCTCTTTCAAAGCCTCCATTCACCCATACCATGACAGATGTTGGCTATTGCACCTCTCGCTGATAACCGTCTGGATGGTCCATTTCATCTTTGGCTGAAAAATGGACTTGTCTGACCACATCACACATTCCACTGCCTTTTAGTCCACCAGAGATGAGCTTCGGCACAAATAACTTTGTGGCATTACTGTATAGAACTGATGTGTGGCTTTTTTGTTTGCATAGTGGTGTAGCAGCAGACTGTGAAGTGACAACATTTTTCCAAAGTATTTCCAAGTCCATGTGGAGATATATATTATTACAGGATGACAGATTCTCATGCAGTGCCTTCTGAGGGCTAGAAGGACTGAGGTTTATTTGGATTCCCTGAATCACAATATTATGTACTGTAGATGATGAAAGACCCCAATTCTTTCTAACCTTGTTTTGATAAATGATAATGTTTTTTTAACTGCCTGACATAAACTCTCTCATAGCACAAAGTGGTGAACTAAAACTTTGGTCTTCTTTTATACCCAGTCATGATGCCCTCACATGTTACCTGATTTTCTTTTAGGTAAGGTAAAACAGAACAAAACAATGAATCTAATCAAATCATAAACCTGATTACCTGAATAAAATAATAAATTATTAATATGTACCTTCTCAGGGAATCAGCAATGATAATGTGTACATTAAAAAACAGAATATGCCTGATCAACCCGTTTCAGATCATTTTTTTTCTCATTTAAAACTTTATATTTTGTCTCATTTTGGTGTGTAAAAAGCATTTTAAAGGCTTCCTGGTTAAGCTTTTGTCCAAAATTGCAAAATTGCATACTGAAAGCCCAATTTGAAACAACTGCTATTTAAATTTTCTGCTACAGCATTTTGTCAGCAGGTATTAACTGTGGCTACCTGACAAAATTCATGAAATGTCTGTCTGGTGTACTGCATTCAGAGTTCAAGTTTCAAACCTCCTTTTTGGCGTGCATGCATGCATGCATGCATAAATAAATAAATAAATAGGCCTGGAACGTAATGATAATAATAACGATAAACTAATTACATTTGCCCTGTGCTATGTAGAGGTAGACTAAGCTGAGGCGAGGTGCATAAGTATTGGCACCAGATAACGAATTACAATCATGCTTGATTGTTTCCTGTGTCTTGGAAGTCCCTTTGGATAAAAGCGTCACCTAAATGAATAAATGTAAACATAAATATAATCTCAAAAGCTGAGCACACACACTCTTCTTCCCCTGGACTGACAGCTTCAGACAGCTGAGGAAAGGTATTGAACAACGATCACGCATGCAGAGAAGGTCAAGATGATTTCATCTAAGCAGCCCCTCGTGATAAACACTTGGCCATGCAATTAAAAGTAGCGTGATGAATGATGGAGTGGAGCTCGATTCCACTGGAGATGGAACAGACTGGTTTATGAGACATAAATGTAACCAGTGTTCTCCCACATGACCAGAATTGGTGGGAGGACCCACTGGGCAAAATGCATAATGAGGTTTTCAAGTATAAGTCAACTGCCTGTCAATAACCGAAGGCAGCTGTGTGATGGGCCTATTGATATTTGCAGCTGCTCCTTTGAGCAGCTCTCATAACACGAAGGCTAATATAATTTAAAAAAAAGCCAGAAAAGCTATTGGCCCCGTCCTTTTCACTTTGTATGTAAGGTATTCAAAGCGCACATGCAGTCAAACAACTAAAAGCAAGCTAAGTATGGAGCACATTTGCTCTCAATTAAGAGCGCCCCCAAGGTCTGAAGCTGCACTATATATATGAGCCTCAAGCATTATAGTCTTGATCTTTAATCTAATCTGTGCATACATAGCAGACTCAAAATACCATTTCCGAAGGAGACAAAAAGAAGATTAAGATAATGACCTTGGACAGTTTTTTGAAACACACACACCTTTTTTCTTCTCCTTGCAATTATTTTGACAATTAATTGAGCCATCATAAACATGCAACATATAACAGCAAACACTGATTTTTTCCTTCATATACATGACATTGCAACTACAAAGGGACACACATTTGTGAAATCCTGCTGGGACAGGTTTCCTCTCTTTCAGTGATGCACAGGGATTTGTGTGCTACTAGCTCCTCCTTGTGTATAATCTAAAAAGCTATGATGCTTTACATTGACCTGGAGACTCACTTGTTTATCAGTCTAATTGACAAGTTATCACTACACTGATTCCTAGAGAATGTACATTTTAATAGATTCATTTTTTTTATTCGAGTAATCTATTTTAATCAAGTAGTCATGACAGCCATAATCATGATTAATTGTTAATACAATTATTTCTGAGTATAGGAACCATCAGTACTTCTAAAACACATAACTACAGCACTACAACAAAAAGACCCATTAAAACCACTGATAGAAAGTCTGTAAGCAGCAGTAATCACACACATCCACAAGCCACTTTATTAGATACACCCTGCAAAGAACAATCCAATAACTAAAATATCAAGCCAACAGTGGCCTGTGGCCAGAAAATGAACACTGATTAAAGACTAGAAGATGACTGCACAGCATTGGATGAACTATTATCAGTAACTTTATGGATTAACAGGATATGTTAAGGGTATTTAATAAAGTAGACATTAAGTGGACACAGTGTGCACACACACACATGATTTATAGCCCTCTTTATGCATATTATATCGACTTATGTGGCAGTTTTATTTTTTAAATATTATTAATACTTGCTTTTTTTTGCTGTTCCTCCTTAAATACTTACTGAATTTAAGAATAATTGCTAAGCATTTCAATATGTGGCACAGCTGCTTTGCTGTTGTATTCTGTTTATTCCCACATGATAAACATCACATGTGGAAACATCTTCAAGTATGGTGATGTTACATTTTTTGCCATACTGTCCTCCCTTACCTGCAGCCTCTCTACGACTATCCGAGAGTTGTTAACACTGAGCCACAGCACAGCTGCCTGGTAGCTAGGACTATAGCACAGCCAGCTGTGCATGGGGGAGGGGTGTGAGGGGCAGAGGGACAGATGGCTATAGCACAGTGTATGTGTGTTTCCTTAATACAGTATTCAGGCATCTAATCATCCACACTGGAAAGCCTCAAACCTCTCATCAGGCCTCCATAAAACTTTCAAAGAGCCATGAACAGATTGGATACAGGGCCTTTGAGGAGAGGTTGAAGTTGGGGTTTAATAGGGAGCAACTGTTAGGCTTCATTGGCTATAGGATGAGGACATATGCTGATTACAAAATGAGCATATTCCACATTACAGACAGCATCCAATTATTAATAAGCATGTGCTTACACGTCTGAAAAAAAAAGAAATTACCCACCACCCTGTTTTTTTATCTGGCCACTAAAGCTAAAAGCTATCTGTCTTCATGCGAGTATAGTAATTTGTTCCATCACTTGTATTAATACTATTAATAAATTTTTATTACCTACTGGATATACTTTGATTGGCAGTAAAGAACATTTATAAACTGATGATTATAAATGAATTATAAGCATCATTGTTTTAAATATTACTGGTTTTGTGATTAAGTTTTTATGAGTGTTCATAACCAACAAATTGATGTTTAAAATGTGATTATTTTTAAATGTGATTATTATTAAAATCCTTTTTATATTACAACAGTTTCATCAATATTCTTATACAAGAATATTGCCTTTGCTAATGATTATGTAAGGTAATGTAATTTCTCAAAAAATACATCATTTTAGGATTAAACAAGATCCCTCTGCTGCATGCTATTGTCCTTTCAGGATTATTTCTTGATAATGACAATTGGACAATATGTTATCCTGCAAATTATGTTCAAGTTCAAGTTTATTGTCATATTGTCACGATTGTTCCTGTGTCATGTCTCTTAGCCCCGCCTCCCAGCTGGTCCTCATCTAACCTGGCAGCTGGGAGTCATTTATGTGTCTTTAAAGCCCAGTGCTTCCGATATGTCTTGGTCGTTCAACTGTTGTCCGTATTTACTCATAGTCTGTTGTATTCTGTGGTGTTTACCCGACTCATAGTCTTTGCGCATTCTTAGTCTCTCATAGCATGTGTTCATAGTCTCTCATAGTAAGTGTTTATCTGTTTAATGTTAGTGCTTGTGTTTCACGTTTTTGTTTAATAAACCGTTTCATTTCAAATATCCATCTGCGCTTGCTGCCCGAAACCTACATATCTTTACACATATACAGGTAACAATGAAACATCATTACCAGCAATGAAATTCTTGAGCCTCCTCAACAATTGCACAGTAAAGATTGCACACAAATATTAATTAAATAATCAAAGTAGAATAAAATAGTAAGAAAAGTTTTAAAAAATACAAGGAGAATTAAAAACTATTATAATACAAAAAAGAAGCCAAAAAAAACAGTAAAAAAACAAACAAAAAAAACAGTAATATTTAAAGTGGCCAGTGAATTTTTGCACTTAAGTGTTAATGTGTTCAGTTTTCTTATTAAAGTGTTTAGTGTTCAGCAGTTCAGTAGCCTGATGGCTTGTGGGTAAACTGTCCCTGAATCTGCTGGTGCAGGCCTGGATGCTCCTGTACCTGAGTGTGAAGAGGCTGTGGCTGGGACGGCTGGGATCAGAGAGGATCCTCTGGCTCTTCTTTCTGCAGCCAGAGGATCCTCTCTGATCCCAGACTTGTCAAAATGATTAACTTTATAAAAGACAAAATGTAATTTTTAGATATCATTGCTGATTCATGGCCTTCACTGGGGTAAAACAGTCCTTTAGCTTTTTGTTGTACAAGTTCTCACCAAATCACTCACCATGAATGTCTGTTATGATGAGTGACTGGACTACTTGTGGAATGACATGAAAGATGTGAATTTGAAACACAAACCTGTTGCCTATAGAAGCGGTCATCAGTTTTTTTCAGCAGCCAAGAAATATTAGACTTCATTAACTTTGGGCTGCACCACTCAAGTCAACGGAAAGCTGAAGAAAATCTGAACCTATCACTAGAATGTTAGATAGCATAAAGCCAACTCAGCAAAAGCTCCATAAATATGCAGGTAATTACATACATTAGCAAAACAAAGAAAGAATAAAAGGGAAGGTTAGATGCCCTTAACAGAGTGATGACTTCAATCAATAGAAATTAAGGACAATATTGATGCTGACTGATCTGTCTAGATATTTGTTGCTCAGTCACCTGCTTATCAGATAAGAGCATATATAACAGTATTCTGCAGATGCAGTCACAAGTAGTCCTGAATTGCAAAACAGCTCTGCTGTGATCTAATCTAATCCATTATGGGTTCCACAATGACGTGTAGGTCAATCTTAAAAGTTAAGAATGCAACAGGCAACCAAATGCGCTGGTGTGGCTTTTAAATGATTTTGTAACTTGATCACTGCTGAAAGAGTAAATATATGTATTCATTCTTATTCTGCTCAACACATTTTCTGGCAAACTGCTAGGAAAATCACAAACACACATTCTTCTTCAGGGAGTAAACAAAATAACTACAAAAAAGAAAAGAGAGGGTTTAGTTACCTTGAAGTAATTAAAGCACATTTGCATGTTTTTGTGGCAAATTGAAGTTCAGGGACAGAGAACACAAGGGCGTTTCATGAGATGGTATTGAAGTTCAGGGACAGAGAACATAAGGGCATTTCATGAGATGGTATAATGACCACTCATTAAATTACATATTCCAAATTAATGAAGCCCCCATACACAAACTAAACAAAACAAAACAAACAAACAATCAATGAACACCTCTATGACCAGATCTAACTTTACAGGTCTTTATAATTCTGCAGGATGCTGAGTCCCAATTCTCCATCCCTCAAAGACAAGAAGCTGTAAGGGTTGTGGTGTGTTTGGAAGCAGGCACAGGCTTGAGTATTTTAAGGGTTTTAATTCAAATAAGATAAGCCTGGAAACAAACATACACGATGGGTAACTAGGGGTAGACAACAAGAATACTACGAAAGGGTACTTACAACAGGAATAAACGCAACAGAGAACAGACAAGGACTGAGGAAAAAACAGGAGACTAAATAGGAAAACAAACGAGAAACACCTGACACGAGGGGAGACTGAAAATGAGGAACAGTTGTGCAAGGCTGGACTAGAGCGTGGCTAAACACAGACATGAGACCGAGGAGCACATGGAAAAAACAAAACAAAACATGAACAAGACCACGTGGCATGCACAGACGTGATAGAAGCTTTTAGTCTTATGGTAAAATGCACGACTATAAACAATTCAGAACTATAAATCCCATTTCTAGAAAAGTTGGGATGTTTGCAGATGCAAAATGCAGTAAAAACTAAAATCTGTAATGTTACTTTATGTAAACTTTTTAAAATATTTTCAAAATTGTGTTTTGTAAATATACACAAGTTTAGAATTTGATGGCAGCAACACACATAACAAAAGCTGGGACAGAGGTCTATTGTGTTACATCACCTTTCCTTTTAATTACACTTTTTAATTGTTTTGGAATTGAAGAAACTGAACTGATTGTCCTCTTAATGACGCTCTATACATTTTCTATAGAAGACAGATCTGGACTGACAGCAGGAAGCCATGCTGTTGTAGCCAGTGCAGAATGTTGTCTGGCATTGTTCTGCTGAAATAATCATGGACATTCCAAGAAGAGATGTCATCTTGATGACAACACACGTCTCCCTAAAATCTTTATATACACCTCAGAGTCAGTGGTATATACAGTGTATGCAACTTATCCATGCCATGTGCACTGATACACCTCCATATCATCAGTATGGTTTTCCAAAATCCTCCTGAGCCCAGATGGCTATATTTTTACAGTTGCATGACTGTTTCTTAGGCAGTGCCGTCTTTGGGCTCAAAGATCATGCAAAATCAATAGTTAGTCAATCAATAGATTTCTAATCTTGCCCTTTATGCAGAGATGTATCTGAATTTTGTGAGTCTATTCACAATATTATTTACTGTTGATGATGAAATACCAAAATTCTCCGCAATCTTGCATTGAGAAATGTACCTTTTAAAAATGCACCTTTTACCTAAAAATGTTATCATGATATTCTGGCACAAAGGGATGAGCCACACCTCACCCGCTCTTACAATTACTATGCCTTTGATGGATGTTACATTTATACCCAGTCATGAGGCCTCACTTGCTACCTGTTAGCTGCTTCATGTGGAGTCCAGTGTTATTTGAATATTCTGTGCACTTTTCAATCTTATTCTAATTCTGTCCCAATTTTTTGTTGAGTGTGTTGCAGCCATCAAATTCTAAATGTGTGTATATTTACAAAATACAGTTAAGCTGGTCAGTAAAACTATTGAAAATCTTTTATTTGAACTTTTGTTCAGTTAAATAAAGGTTTGGGTGAATTAACATATCACAGGTTTTTGTTTTTATTGTATTTTTGAAAATATCCCAACTTTTTTGGAAATAGGGTTATAGGGTATTATTTTGAAGGTAAATGTGTTCATTTATTGTTTCTGTTACTTTGTCCAAAACCTGTATATCACCTCTTAATGTAGACTAACAAGCTGAGCAGAGAGCTACTTGAAAGCACATTTACAGTGATAATTCAGCAGTCACATCGAGCTACTTAGCTTGTAACAACTGAAAAACCTTCATGTTCAACAAATACATAAGTCGTAATTTGTCACTTAAAAAGTTCTTTTCCTTCTCGAATCTACAATGCAGAACTAAAAAGGTAGCTTTAATATACCTTTCCAACATGAATTCCTCTCAGGTGCTGTATTCTCATCTATTTTACTATCACTTCACCTTACTTACCTGCAAATAGGAAGGACAACCACTCTCTAAAAATCAGAGGAGATACATAAAGGTTTATTACAAATACAGTCCTGCAAAAAAAAATGTTTAATATCTTGTTGAACAGGAAGCAGGCACAAGTGAGTGACAAAAGCAGAACAAAAACTGTCTCACTGCAATCAACCTAATTTAAACATCTAATAATTAATGTAGAAAACTATAAACTGTGGTATAATCATAAAAATACGCCCTAGGTCATGCTAAACCATGGATATTGGCACTGATCTGCAGCAATTGGCCTTAATGTGTAGATAATTTGCTGTTAATTTAGGGGTGCTGTATATCGCTGGATGCTTTTAGTCCATGTTAATTGCTTGGAAAGTTTGGAGAGTCGCGTCATCCAGCTCTTAAATGGCTTGGGAGCTGGTTCTTTCAGTAAATGAACCAAAACACAACTTTAAGTGAATCAATTAAAAACTTTTTTTCAGCATTTGTCCAATATTTACATCCATTTTAGAGGCTCAGAAATTCTATAGTTTTCACAGTTTAACACTCAATTGACACTGACCAGCATCAGACTGAGTGCTGTGGGAGAGAAGGAAGGCCACCGAAACCCATCTAGAAAGAGCCAGGTCAATTATTCTCTCTTGAACACCTGGAGGAAATTAGACAAATGTGATTAATCCTGATTGAATACACACACACACACAAAAAAACAATTCATTATTTTAATTGCTTGACAGCCCCCAGACAGTGGAAGCTATAGTTTAGCCCCCTGTGTGTGTGTGTGTGTGTGGTGTGTGTTAGTCTAACAGTTCAATTAGAGCGGGTTTAAGCTGAGGCTGAGCTCTGTCTCCTGCTTCACATTCCACCAGTGTGTGTTAATGAGGAGCGTTAGGTTGTCTGGCTGACCCCCTCCGTCGGATCACATCAATCTAAACTTTCCCTCTTAATCCGTGCCTGCCAGCCCACGCGACACAATGTCCCAGATGGGAACCCTCCAAGGGGGGAGGCTGTCACATACACACTCCCTCCCACAAACACACACACACAAAGTCTAAATTCGCCAAAGTTTGTACGGTGCAGCTGGTTTTATGAGCTGCCATTAAAGCTGATGATGAGACAGCCCCTGGGAAGTACAGGTCGTGTGTGTGTGCGCCTGTAGTCTCTTTCCTTCCCATTACCTTGTAACTACCCTGTATATTATCATCCAAAAGCATTTGCATCCAACATAGCAGCCTACTGACCAATAAAGTAAGTCATGGCTTCTAGTCATTAAAAAAGCCAGAGATGCTTTTGGATATGATGCAATAAACATGAGGTAGGAATGTGAATGGAAGTGGCTAGTAAATCACTTTTACTTCACATTTCACCTTATTACAAAGGCAAAACCCAACATCTCGTGTTCAGCAGAGCCATGCTGTTAGAGTCCATATCTTGTAGTGCTTCATATCCCTCTTCTTTGTGCCCCATCCTGTGCAACTGCAGGAACGCTGATGAGAATGAATAGGTGTTGTTGAGAGTACGCTGGATGGAAATGGCCATTATACTCTACCTACCAAATGTTCATGGACACCTCGTCTGTTTGATTTTCACTATTACTTTTCTGTTAAATAAAAGGTCAAATGCAGCGCCCCCTGATTTTAGGATTGTTAAACTTCAAAAACTACAAAAAAAATCAAAGAAATTAACTTTTACTGTGCAGTAAATAACTATATGTGCTTGTATTATTTTAAATTTTATTTATATATTTTAATGACCTGCACCAACTGTGCACTATTTAACTCAACACAAACCGAATCACTTTCACAGTTTTGGCCACTTTTAGACTAAAACGCAAGCAGTTTGAGATGCCCAGAGTGAAAGTGTATGCAGAGCTGAGCCCCAAAGCAGCCTGACATTGTTCTTTAAGCATAAAAAAGAATTGTTTGATGTAATAACGTTTTTTGAATGTACTAGTTAATTTCTCCCATTCAGTGTTTGCGTGTTGAATCTCAGTGTATCATGACACAGTTGGTTACCACACCACATATCAGCATTCTGATAGGTCGCTCAGCTCAATGCATAAAGTTTGCCCTAGAGAGCAGAGTGAGGGGGCATGCATCAGCGGTTTGATGGGTCAGTTATATATGTATACTGTCATGTTATTACACCTGGTGTTTGATATGAATCATTACAAAAATTCTAGTGAAAAAAGCATGTAAGTTCACAATTTCGTAAAACATCTTTTGTTAACATAAAACAGCTATTTAGTAGCATTCTGGTTATTTTGCTCCTGCCAGCTTTATGTTCGCCAACATGTCTTCCTCAGTATAAAGAACACATTTGGCCTATTTAATAATTTGACATTTGACGAGATTCTGTTGTTAAAATCCCATGTTTTGCTTCTAAGCTGGTTCTGAATATGTTGAGTGCTGAGGTGCTGACTTCACAACAAGGGCACAAAATGTGTAGGACATATTTTTAAATTATATTTTCAAGTCAAATGGTACAATCTAAATAGCTTTACATTAATTACATAAATGTTTGCAAACAAAGAAAACATTATTGATTTAACAATTTTCAAATTCTAGCAGGTAAATTTCAGGTTAAAAATTCAAAAATATTGTTTAAGAGTATGTGCATGAAATAAGATGTTTTGTACATCCCAGAACAGGGTTCTTCAGTTCTAGTCTTGGTGTCCAGCATGTTTGGGGGATTTACTGGCTCAAACACACCTGACTCAACACATCTATTAACTCAGCAGGTGGTTTGCTGGATGTTTGTTCAGGGAAAGCACCAAACTGTGACTGCCCTCCATGAGTGGAGATAAAGAGCCAAGTTATAGAGAAACACATAATCAAACCAAACCAGTCTGAATACATAGCAGACAATACAAAACAAAACATTTCTATGTAACAAATTAATTATATATCAAGAGAGGCCTGCTCACATTAACTCTAGCATTAACATGTGACTGAATGATCTGATCATAAGTGTACAGGTGTGAACTGGGTACATTACTCACTCAAAATACCTTTAGAAGTGGTCCGGCATGTATATGACCACAAGATCTGGAGTGTGAATGTGCAAAGCCTCTCGATGCTTCCTTTATGGCATCAAAGGACTGTCTTAAAAAGATGTATCATATGTGCATAATTCATTTTATCATTGGTCTTTTCCCAATCCTGGTTACTTACTGGCATTCCACACATTTACATAAACAAGGGCTCACAAGACATTTTAGTCTAACAACTAATGCAGAGACAGACTAAGAGTAAATATACGTTGTCTTCCTCCAATCAAAAAATCCCATCATGTGGTCATGGAAAACACATACGAGACACATAAAAAATGTCAGGAGTAAACAACTATACAACCCACTGTCCACTAAAAACACCTGTTACTTATAAGTGTAAAATGGCTAAATGATAAATAACACATTTTACTATGACTCTGCGACTGCACAAACTGTCCTTACTCTGTAAGGAGCAGTGACTGAATTGAGCAGATACGAATGCACATAATTTGTGTATGTATAAAAGCAGCAGTTATGTTATGGACTGTATATGTAACATATGAATGTGTGTGCATGTCAAATGTTTGCCCATCCATCTCACAGGGCAAACACCTACAGAAGTGTGGAATGCAGTGATGGATGAGAGACAGGGCTTTAGACAGGAAGTCTTATCAGTGCCATCAAATTCCTCCCTCCTTCGATCTCTATACCTTCAGTGCAGCAAACCAGACAAATCCTGATCAGAGAAAGCCCTGTGTGCTGAAGAACCTCCATACTGTAAAGGTTAACACTCTGCAAATCAAGCCTTAATGTAACATCAGCAAATGTTGCACATCTTAAGTCAGGAAAAAAACAAATAAAATTTGACAGTTAAAATTTAGCTTTTCATTTGTGCTTTCATAGAGCAGGGGACATCATCTAACCAGGTTTCAGTCAGTTGTTAGACATGGAAAACAGTAGCAGCTGTATGTCAGGACTCTTTAATGAAAACCTCTGTAAACTGAACCATACATGGTCAATGTTAAAAAAACAAAAGTCAAATGAGCAAAAAGATTATAAGATTTTCACTGGCCTTAGCGTAGCACTAACCTATGACTAAAACCGGTGACTTCTAAAAGAGTGCTAGCAGAGTGTTAGCATAATCGCAATATTGTACATTTGGTGTGTGGGGGTTTGTTTTTTGACATTGCTGCTGGATCTTTTTTGGATTAGAGAGTAGTGATGAGCGACTTGTAAATAATTAATAAAATAAACACAAAGTAAACAAAACAAAAGAACTAGATCTTTTCAGTTGGTCGAATTTGGCTCATAACTGATTTAAACAACAAACTTTTCAAAACTGGTCTTTTCAATGTATCCAGTTAAACTATTTACAATTAAACTAAACTTTTTGGTAGATTAAATAAAACTTTAGCACGATTTACATGCTACAGGCTTCTAACTTCTAATACACTGCCTCCAATACCTACAACCTCTTAGGTTAATGAAGATCACAATGCAATATTAAGATCAACCTCTTTGTATTGATTCTTGTACATTTTCTCTCTCTCTCTCTGTTCTATGTGTTGCTCATGAGTTGAATTCCCTTTGTGAGTAGAAGTAGCAGACATCAGAATCACTAAATGGAAAATCATTGTATATGGAGCGGCTTAGAGCTAAGTTCTCTTGACTAATTATCAAAATGACTCATTGACTCAGAAGTTCGATTTATACACCTACACACCTGCAGTCCAGCGCCCAGCCAAGTCCTGCTCAGCACAATGCACACAGCGTGATGAGGAGAAGCTGGACTGTGAAGGTCGTTGCCCTCTTAAAGCAATATGCCAGCATTTTTTCAACCTGATCTGTGGCCTATAGGTGATTATGGCTGGCAATATTGTAAACTCATTTCACAGTAAATGAACTGAAACCCCTCTGAAAATGTGACTAATTTTCAAAAGGGAGGAATTTGCAGTGAGGCATTACCAAACCGTACAGAGAAAGTAACAAAACTGCCTTTTTTAAAATAAAAAAATGTAAAGAAACGCTAAGGTTAGTCCAATATTTAATATGATTATTCATGAAGCTCATCAAAAGTCCAACTGATTCTATAGCTGAGTTTTAATTAACTGATTGTATGTGGTTTTCTCCGTATACTGCCTGAGAAAAGTATTCTGAGTACAACCTCTCGGTCAATTTTAGTCCTCCCATAAATAAACCCTCAAAGTACAAGGCCCTGTAAGGTATGAACCCTAAATATGTTAAAGGAGACACTACTTCATCTTCCCAGAGCAAAGGGTCATATTTGTAACTTATCATAACTTAACTTTGTAAGATAGAAAAAACAAATCAGAAGCCTGGAGTGAAAATGTAGTTTACAGAGTTCAAGAAACTTAATTTATATATATACAT
>JBBPDA010000030.1:12511600-12540892 GCA_037974385.1 Arnoldichthys spilopterus
TATATAACTACAACAACATATAATAGATATATTCCCTAAATAAAGGTACTTTTACTTAGGGAACATAAATGCACATAACCTTGAAGGTACTACATCAGTGACAGTGTTTGTACCCTGAAAGATGTGCTTTTTTTGACAATGTAAACTTTTTCCACAGATTTTACAGACAGAAACTAGCATTTTTCTGCAGTATTCTGTGGCCCATAATGTAGATGCAGCAGTATCTACACATTTTAAGTCAGATTACAGGCTAAGATTAAACAAACTTGTACAGCTTGACAGGCTCTGAAATAATTCTCGTAGTGTGACTAAAAGCAGCTCTATGTCCATACGGAGCCACACTGGGATAGTTCATTTCAAGGATCACTGTGATTATTCTTTCTAAGGAAATGTGCAGTATGACTATGCTCTGGCTGCTGCAGGAACGAAGGTGGAGAGAGATTCGTGAATGTGGCTCCTCTGCAAATAAAGACAGAATGAGAGTTGAGTGTTTAATGTGGTGGCACAGTGCTGACGGCTCCTCACAAATGTTTCTCATGCCAGTCACATGGTTGACATCCTACAAGGGTGAGGGCTGCACGTGGCTGTGGCTGATGGGAGAGAGAGGGCGAGAGACATAAGCCATTCCAGGGAAACAGTTCTAATTATATAACATGTGTGTATGTTAAATAGGAAAACTTCTCAAATATTTATCTCCTTTTTAAAATGGTCAATTACAGACAGCCATCCAGATTTTTCTCTATTCCTATGTGTAATGAATGTTGATACAAAAACCTGGACCAGATGGGAGTCCCTGAGGACCAGTTTGCTACACAGTAGGTTGTTGTTTACATTTTGTTTACATGAAAATCTTTTCCAGTGCTGATCAATGCTCACATAAACCAACAGAAATTATTAATTTATGTAATATTTGAAAGTGAAAGTGGCTATTTGTCATTGTGAACACACTCAAGCACCACAACGAAATGAGACTTCTGCATTTCTTGGTGTTGTTGTTGTTATATAGTGTGATGCCCTGGGGGCCATGTGAGAACTTCTACTGTTGTCATTTGTCAAATACAAAGGTTTCCATCGTCATAACCTACTACAGAACTCAGAATGTTTCAGCAGGTTCAACAGGGCGTAACAGTAACAGAAACGCATCCTTACAGTAATACCAGTGCAAGTAAGTCTGGGAAAATAACAGAGTATTTGTACTGTTAATAGTCTGTAAGTGTTATTTTAGAATATCTGAAGCTTACTGGAGTATTGGTAAAAATTCAAAAAGACCACACTTAATCACATTTCTAAGAGAAAAATCTCAATGCATTTTTTTATATAGTACATTATAATTCTAACATACATTGAGAGTTTTCTTGCCAATCTGTCTTGTGTTTTTATATATATATATATTAGTGCTGATTAATCAACCGATTAAATTTTTTTTATCAGATTAATCACAGGGTTGCTGTGAATTAATTTAGATTAATCACCATTAAATATCATTAATTTTGACAGTATATTAATCACATTTCATTTTGCATGAGCAAACAGACTCAAGAAAAAGGAGAATATATATGCACTTAACATGTCATCTTGAACATTCATGTTAACAAAAAACTCTAAATATTTATCCACATTAATGTGGCCCTGTTACTCCTCTTTCAGCCAGTTACTAAGACAAACTAACTTGTTGACAAGTAATTAGATGTGCAGTAACATCAGGATAGTTATTGTTACTCACAGTAATCAGTCCAGTAATCACCTGTCAGGGCGACATGTTTGGCTACAGCTAAATCCTTGTGCTTTTTTTCCTTTTCAGTTTTGTAGAGCCACTGAATTTTTGACATTACTGTGTTTCTTGTTGGAGCCTTATACAATGCATCTTGAGAGGCAGCTTACAAAACATTTGTTAAGCCTGTGTCCTCAACAATATTAATAGGTCTGCAGTTTGTTGCAATCCACTTGGCAATTGTGTCAGTCAGACTGCCCGAGGTAGACTTACTGAGGCCCAGACGCTCCGTGAGAGTGGTTTGTCGTAAGCTGGGCGACACGTTAGCCAAAATGCTAGCAGCATCCCCGACTAATGTATGCTTTGCGTTAATGTGGTACTTTAAGCTGGAAGTGCTTCGGTGAAAAGAAAATTCTTTCCTGCACAATGTTCCTAATACTGAATGTCGGTTGACTGTTCTGTCTTGTTTTTTTTTATACTCAGATATCCCCTCATGAGGGCCAATGCGTTGTTTATCATCTTCCATATTGAGTCGATTGGTTCTGCTACCTGTCACTACCAGATCAACTGCCCATTTGTGAAGGTAACTCTACTTGGACAAACTGGCCAAAATGCGTTGGCAGAGACAATTAAAGGATTTTGAGTCATTCTGAGCTGCAGATGGGTTAATTGCGTTAAAAATTTTAATCAGATGAATCATGATGATGGATTAATCCACGTTAGCGCGTTAATTTGATGGCCCTAATATATATATATATTTATATAAATTGACTCTTGGTCACTGTGAACACACTCAAGCAGCACAACGAAATGTGACCTTTGCATTTAACCCATCACACGTGCACACATGGAGCAGAATTTCGCTGTAAATTTTCCATATTTTAACTTCATTGTGAAATTTTAAGTCCTTACTAAAATTGTTACATAACACACCAATTAGTGCATGTTGGTATTTTGCATAAAGTCTTCTTTCTCCTGTCAGGGGAGGAAAGTGGGTGTGTACAATAATGTAGCTTCTTTTTGAGTAGTGAAATAGGGGTGTTTAAACTTACACTGTGTTACAAACCCATCCGGTCTCTCCTATATCATGTGGAGTTAATCCATTTTATGACTGACATAAGCTACAAAGAAACAAACACTCTTAATTCCAATAAAAGCCTGATTGGCAACCAATTACCCAGCAGCAGATGTGATGCTGAGGGTCAGAGATGAATTGAAGGTTCTGTCAGGTCATTCTTTAGATCTATGAAGCATTGCTCAGGCAGTACACATTGATCAAGTGCTAGGCTCAGTTAGTTATGAAGTTTATGACGGACATAAATCAAGCGTTAACATATTTGTCAGCTATGTGTCAGAGTATTCACACATCATTTAGGCTGACTGATCAGTAGACAATGCACTTGCTATACGCTTTATAAATAAAAAAATGTGCTTCCACTCCGTGGCCACTTTATGAGGTCCTTCCTCATATCTCCACAATATAGGCATGCACAATTACCTCTACCCCACTTATCATTAGACATTAGGTCATTTTCTAACCAAATGACCGCTGTTGATTAGTGTAGGCAAGCGCTGGTAGTATTTCAGTCATGGGGGCTCTATATATATAGCTTGCTTTTTAATTTGCTAATTCTATGCCCCCTGTCCTAACTCAGCCCTGTAACTCATTTAAGCCATGGTCAGCAGATAAATCTAGTAAGAAATGTATATTGCTCATGAGACAGGTTATATATTTTTTTTAAATAGTTTAATTTCATGGAATGAACATTTGAATCATAATTACCATTTACAAGTGCTCATTATCATGCAAATACCTTTATCTTGATTTATCCTGATGCTTGAAGGTTCTTGAAAAGGTTTCAGAAGAAAAGGCCTTCCAACAGATTATCAAAATGTCATCTTCCATACCTTCCAATAGAGTCATACTTATGACGTCTAATCCCCCTCACACACTGAACTCCCTTTCCCCTCAGAGAAGATTTTTGTCGACCCAGCATTATGAAAGGCTGAAAATGGTTCCGGTGTATCCATGTATCAAAATGTACCAAATTATTCTCCCCCAGGGGGAGCTGGTTTAAAGAGTGCGTCATTTTACTGTGCCTTCTGCAAGTTCGTTTTGTCAGTGCTTTGACTAGCTGAGCCAATTTTCAGCCATTTGACCAATGAACTGCAGGGACAGAAATATTATGGCTGCATACTGCCATACTAAATGGTGTGTGAGAAATAGTACATATATGTTTTGCCTCACTGGAGCAGCTAAATGTGGTGCAACATGTAAATGCTAAATGTAAATGCTACATGGTAACATTATTTCCTGATGCACATAAATAAACATAAAGTGTTTAGTGATTTAGGTCATGAATACTGGACATACATTAAAAAGGTTAAAAAAAAGATTTTTAGTGAAAACTCTGACAAACAATGTTTACGATGTTTTCCAGAGACTTTTGTATTGGGGGGGCTTGGCTGAGAAGCCCAAACTAAAACAATCACCAGTCCCGTCAGTCTGCCAGTGTTTTCGGTGCCAAAGCAATGCATGAAGATTAACTGCCCTGCTACACTCTCTCAAACTGCTGCAACAATTTGGCTTGGATCTCCCTCTTAATTTACACATTAAAATTCAATAGCTAAACACGATTACGCAGCCACGCATAATCTTCCCAGCTCAAAGTGTCTGGACTGTGAGTACAGCCTCTGAAAGAGACAGAAGCCTACGCAAGGCGCTAATCACAACACAAACCCTGTTACCCAGAAAACACGTTAAACAGAAAACAGAAAACAAGTAAAATAAGAACTTTGAAGAAAAAAAATCAGAAAATATTACATAATACCAGACATGAAATTCTGCAAGGTGACAAAGCATACAGCTTAGAAAATGCACTTCCTTCCTATTTTGTATGCAAGAACGCCACTGTGTTATTAGTGAGGATAAAAACGAAGAGCAATGAGTGGGATCGGTGTAGGAGTGGTAAGAGGAACTTAAGATTCATGCTGGTGTCTGACTGAAAATCATGTACTGTCACTTAAGATTACAAAAAGAGAATGCTCTTATCCTAGTACAGAAGAAAAATGCACAGGTATAAGCCAAATTCAAGCATTAACATGGCCGCTAAAGCTATTTTGGTAAAACTTTAGAGTAATCTTAATTAATGAATCATTTAGTGGCCATTAGTAGCTATGAACAATCAATTAATGAGAATTGCAGTTTGTGTTGTTGATGTATTTACTGATATTTACAGCTGTTTCCTGTACATTTACAACACACTTTGTCACAAATAAATAGCAAACTGTATACCAGCAGTGCATGTGTAGAAATCATTTTTACAGAGATGTGCAGCTTTCTCATAAGGAACAAGGCTTTATGTTTTGCCCAATATGTATCTAGCAAAATAAATTAATGCAAAAATGATAAGGCCACTTAATGTAGAGTTAGAACTTCTGTTTACTTATTTGTGTAAAATACATCTTCTTTATTTATAGATGCAAGTTATAAAGTTAGTCTGAAACTGTTCGCAATTACAAACCAAATTTCCAGGAAAATTGGGATATTTTCCAAAATGGAATGTAAACAAAAATAAAAAAAAATTGTAATAGTTTTACTGACCAACTTAATTGTATTTTGTATTTTGTATTTAAATATACATTTAGAATTTGAAGGCTGCAACTCGCGCAACAAAAGTTAGGACAGAGTTACTGTAAGATTGAAATGTGCACAGAGTATTTAAGTAACATCAGTTTGGAAGACTTTACATTAAGCAGGCGGACTGGTATCAGATGAGGTAATATGATTGGGTATAAAAGTTAAGTCAAAAGCTCATGGCTTCGTTTATACAGAGTGTGTGTACTTGACTGACTTACTGCCAGTCCAGATCGTTCTCCTACTGAAAATGAATGGCACACCATAAAGAGGACGATCAGACTACAGCGACCACGCACTGTTGAGCAGCTGAAGTCTTGTGTCAGGCAAGAATGGATAAAATTTTCAATCGCAAAACTACTACAGTTAGTATCTTCAGTTCCAGGACAATTTCAAAGTGTTATTAAAAGGGAAGGTGATGTAACACAATAAACACGCCTCTGTCCCAACTTTGGTTGAGTGTGTTGCAGCCATGAAATTTTAAATTTGCTTATATATTTACAAAACAGTTAAGCTGGTCAGTAAAACTATGAAAAATCTTTTCTTTGAACTTTTTTCAGGCAAATAAAGGTTTACAGGAAATAACATATCACAAATTTCTGCTTCTATTGCATTGTGGAAAATATCCCAACTTTTCTGGAAATGGGATTTGTATTTCTAAATATCAGTGAACACATCAACAACTCTATGAAGTGTCATTTAAACAAATGTGTGTATTTTGGGATTTTGGTGGACTAATACTTTGTTTGTATTATTAATGGGAAGTTAATGGTTTATTAATTAAATCAACTATGAAGCAACCATTTTTATATGTGGGGGCAGGCTTCATGTAATTGGAGGAAGCATGTGCTAGTCCCCACCCTCCCAGTGTTGGTAGTATTACATGATTGGAGAGTGAAGACAACTAAACTTGAGAAAACCAGAAATAAAACAGGGCAAAAAAGTTTTGTTTTGAGAGAAGAGTGTGTTCATAGCCCTGTAGTTTGCACATTTCTCACATGTGAGGTATAAGCTACTGCTACGTGTTACTTTCATGACTAAATCATTGTCTCAAACTACACTGAATTGTGAAGTGATCTTGAATAGTTCCTGACACTGAATGAGGTACTGTTATCTGGAAAATGGACAAAAGTACATTACTGGACAAAGCTAAAAATTAATAGTGGCAGCCATCTTAAAGAATTTCTGACCATTTTTCAGCTTTGTAGCTTCAGGTTAAAACTAATGACGCAAAACAGAAAAATCTTGGCTGATAGGATTTAAGGGAAAAATTGTGTAATGTAGATTTTTCTATTACTAGAACTTCTATATAAACACAGTTTGGTATATGTCATCAATGCCCACTGTTTGGAGACCAGTTTACTGTAGTTGAGGATCAGATTTGGGTAAGGATAGCTGGTCCTAAACCAGCAAAAAAGGGCAGCATCCACCCAGGGCAGTCACTGCCTCCATTAGCATTCTTCCACATGCATACCCATGGGACAGACCTTAGTGGCCCTGATCCATCAGAGCAGTGTAAATCATCCTTAATGGAGCCGTCGGTGGCCGCCGGCAGGGGGAATTAAAGCAGCCAGTTTACACAGACACCTCAGCAGGTAGAGATTACAGGCCTCAACAGAGCTGTTATCAGACAGTGCAGACCTGCAGGCCTCCACAGGGACAAGGCAGCAGAGGCCAGCATGTGAAGCCCCCTGCTTTGACAATCAGAGTTAGAACAATGGGACATAAGGATGAACCTCTAAATCTAATACATACTGTAATTTTTATTCCACTGTGATAAATATGAAGTCAGCTCAACTTAAAATGATAAGGTAACTTAACACGAGAGTTCCCCAACTCAGATTGCATAGTTTAGCCCAAAGTTCTCCAAATTCACATTTTTGTTCTGCATCTCAGTCACGTAAAAAATAAAGAAAATATGAAAATATATATTTACTTAGTTTACTCACTAGCTTGGACTCTTTCCATAATACAGGCATTTTCTCCATTGTGCTCCCAGTTTTGGATGCCTGTGGCAGGAATGTTTTTAAAGCTCCACCAACATCAGGAGATTTCGCACTTAAACCACAACGATGCTGTAGCTTCCATAACATAACTGTGAGCTCAAGACAAGCAACTGGTGGGACTGTGTGATGGAAAGAGTCCCAGTTGTTGATAAGTTTTGTAGCTTCAATGTTTTATTTTATTTAATTTTAACTAACTTTATTGATCCCAGAGGAAATTGCTTGGACCTCTGCGTTTAATCCATCACACGTCCACACATGGAGCTGTGGGCAGCTATCAACAGCCAGTGAGCAGTGTAGTGGGACGGTACCTTGCTCAAGGGTACCTCAGTAGTGCCTGGGCCAGGACTTGGACCTGTGACCCTCCTCAGAGCAGTGACCTAACCCTTAGGCTACCACTGCCCTTAAATGTATGTTCTATTCTACCATTTTAGGAGAGAACCGTTATTATTCAGAACCAGGAACAGTTAGATGTGTTTGTTGCACACTGTGGTCTAAAAGACTCTGACATGCAAAGAAAATGTTGCAATGAATCATGAAATCTCAAATTCTACCAGAGTTCAACTATATCTACAAACATTATTTGGTCCAAAGAAAAAAACAAAACAAACAACATACATTATTGATTATTATTGTAACTGCACTCAATTCTCTTGCTCTCACCCAGTGTGCAATATGGCTGTTTGCACTGGTCACAATGTGTCCTTCCCATGGTCCCATTATATAGATTATATATATTATATTATATATTTGTAAATTATAAATGTATATATATATATATAATTTTGTATTTTTAATGTATACATTATTATTAATTATTTTTATTATATCAAATATGATCTATCATGGTCTTCTGCTGAGTTTACTGGTTCTTCTCATCCAACACACACCCAACCTTAACATGCATATGATCAATAAGCTGAACTTGAACTCGATTGCTCAAACATTTAAACATCGACTGACATGCCAACATCAGGCTGACCCATTTCACCTCTTAGAGCACTGATTAAATCATCCATTTTGCTCTTCAGAACCACGGGCAATGCTTCTAGACTGTGAGGCACCTTAACTTGTCAATAAAACAGACTATTAAGGAAGACATGAATATTTTAAAGCTTATGGACAGCTGATTTTGTCCAGCTCAAACATCAGAGCAGCTTATAAGGATCTTCTACAAGTAAAAGCCTCTGGTGCTCTTGCACACGCTGGCCACAATACTGAAGGCTTTGCACAACCATTCTTCGCCAAGGCCCTTACCCACTTTAAATGCAGTAAGATGGCAGTGCGGCATTGTTCACCCGTTCGTTCTCCACTGCAACTGTTGGTTCCTGGACAACAAACTGGACTACATCTGAGTTCGGCAGATCATCTCTCACCCTACACACTCCTCACACAAACTGTTCTCCCTCCTGCCATCTGTAAGAAGGTACCGAAGCATTCGGGCCTTCATTACCACAATGTGTATTGTTTTCACACATTCTGGTAACACACACACACACACACTTACACACACACACACACTTACACTAGTAACAAGTACATATCTTTATAAATTATTTTGACTAATGATAAAACATTATGCTGCTCCTTCTTCCTGCTGCCTGTCATGTTTACATCTGCTCTTTTCAGGAACATTGTTGCATATTTGCACAACCTGCTACTTTGCACCTGGTAGAACCATAATCGTACTGATCTCTGCTGCACTGTCCTGCAATGTCTGCACACGTTTGCACACAATGCACTTTATGTTGTCATATGTGTAATTTGTGGCTCCGAAGGAACATAGTTTTGTTTCACTGGTTACCTTGTGAACTGTATATGGTTGAAAAGACTATACAAGCAAACTTGACTTGAAACACCACTTGTTTTAAGAGTGTTGAGGGCGCATGCTGTACGCTATTAAATCTTGTTTGTGTCGCAGGTATAGGAATCAATATTCCTTTCCCTTGCAATCGATGTGTGCGCAGCCTAAAAGAAAGACATACATTAAGTTAGGTGAAGGTACATGTTAAAGACTGACCCAGTGCAGATTGTGGAGAAATTTGATTTATGAAGTCAATCGCTTTATCAAGTGTAATTTAGCAAAGTTCATCCGCCCTTCACACAGAGGTGGGCAATACGTCATTGATATTGGAATGAATTACATCACAATAATTACACTTTACTGAGGATCCAGCTCTTTAACTTACAGTGTGGAGGATTAAAAAATAAGTATTAGGAAAAAAAAAAGTAATTGCTTTTGATTCATTTGCAGTTGTTACAGATTTAAAGTATTGAACATCACAGGGAATAAACTGTGCCACACAAAAAAGTGGAATTTTTTCCCTTCGTTCAGATATCACATTATGCCAAACCAGTATAAGCACTTTTAGAGGAGTCCTCACGCTATTCTTGTCTACAGTAGTGAATCCCTGTGGGTAACATTAGGGCTGAAAAAGTAATTATTTTTATATCAAATTTGCAGTTCGAAAAACTTTGCAAATTTGCATTTTCAAAAAACAAAAGTGACAATTTATCACATTATCATTGGTTTTGATTTGGAAAAATTTTATCAGATATTTCTGAGCTTCTGAACTACATATGGGCGGTTTAGACCAACCAGAAGCAACCAGACACCAATTTGATGTGCAAATGGTCACATAACTACAACTGAATAGTGGTCTAGCACACCATGTTCAGCTTTCAAGTCTCGAGCATGAAAAAGAGGACGTGCGGGTCAAAGCAGGACAAATTCCTTATCAAAAATACAGATTTGCATCAATTACAGAGAGCATGTAATTAATAACTACCGCTAAGTGATTACACAAAGTCTGTCAAAGCAAGCATCCATCTGCACATCAACCGATAATGACGATAATAAATCTGTGATTTATTGCTTCCACATACAGGTTTATTTTTCCTGTAGTTTCTACCTTGCATAAACACTATTAGAAGAAAATGTACACAGAACTTTTTAGAGCTGTTTTGCTGGTGGATTTTGGCCATGCAAATTTGTTTCCAAGGACAACATTGAAATACTGTAAAAGTTTGAACACCCTCCCCAGGCAAAAGAATTGTTGCTAGTGAAAATAAGCACACATTCTCTAAAGAGAGCACACTTTAATAAAACATTTTCTGTTCCTAATTTCTATATATTTGCTGAGTTTAACACACTGGATAAAATTAAACAGAACATAGAATGTGCCATAACTTTTACACAGTGCACATTTTATTGAAAAAATTTTCCCAGTATGTTGCAATAAGAAGGGCAGCATGGGGGTGCAATGGTTAGTGCTGTTGCCTCACAGCGAGAAGGTCCTGGGTTCGATCCCCGGGTCAGCCATGGGTGCCTTTCTGTGTGGAGTTTGCAAGCTCTTCCCGTGTTCGTTTGGGTTTCCTCCGGGTGCTCTGGTTCCCTCCCACATTCCAAAGGCTGCAGTAGGTTGACTGGATTGCCTAAATTGCCTGTAGTTGTGAGTGTCTGTCTGTGTGTTGCCCTGCAATGGGTTGGCCTCCTGTCCTGGGTATACCCTGCCTTAGGCCCGCATTCAGCTGGGATTGGCTCCAGCTTCCCCGTGACCCGGAAACAGAAGAAGCGGTTTAGAAAATGGATGCAATAAGTAAATACACAGGAAAGGTGAATTATAACAGGCAAAATGTAGAGTGTATTCATTTTTTATGCTCCCATCTTCACTTTTCATACACATTTGGAAGCAAAAAGACTTTGTTTCCCATCCAGTGAGAAAAAAGTGTGGAGTGAAATAGGCCTCAGTGTTTTGTCCTTGTGGCGATTTGATTCTTAATTGAGACAAATTGAGCACTCGAGTTCCATCAGAGGACTTAAAAGCAATGATGGCGGCACAATCAGTGGCCGTTTCATTTCCAGTGCGGTTTCATTTCTCCGTAGCGGGCTTGACTGAGTACTACAGAGAGTGACAAGGTCCATAAAACCCACTCATTTCATCCAATTAAAGCAGCCGAGCCAAATCCAGCAACACCGCGCTGCCTCCTCATTCGCCCCTCAGTCAAAACATGGTATAAATCACAGCAAATTCAATAAGCTGTGAATAAATTACGCAGCGCAAAGTTTTAATTTCCAATTACAAGCCTTCACGATATACACCCACATGCACAAAAGGGCGGAGGGCGAACGAAATTAGTGTCACAGGCATGGCAGAAATGAAATTCAGCTGGGAGGTTTATGATAATACAGAGATAGATCTGTGCGGTCACAAAAAAAAATACGCTGAAGCCTCAGAACAGGTCACAGGGAGACGACAATGCCTCACTCAGAGAGAGAAAAAAAACGGGTCTTTGAGATAAAACTTCACCGTGGGACTCTGAGCTAAGCCTGTCATATCAGCGCTAACAGCAGCAGCTTATAAATATGAAAATAACGGACAAATTCTAAAGCCATTTGACATGTAAAAGGACTATAAAGGGACAATTAAAGTTTATGCTGGATGTTTTGAATGAAAGTGTGGCCCAAATTTTTAATTTTTCATGTGATAATTTATTTGAATAATTATCCTGATTAGCTGTTTGAGAAGTCTTCATCTTTTGGTTTCACCAAATGTTTATTGAAAATTTTAATGTAATTTCTTTCATTAAAATGCTAGGAACATCTACTGCCATACACATGCAGGGCTAAGCATGAGCTCACGATGAGAAAAACCTGGGGACAACCTTAAGAAATGTGGGGCTGAATAAGGGTGGCAATGACTTGTTAAAGAGGAAACTTAGAGTGAAATGTTAAACCAAATTACATCTCGTGAGGGCAGAGCTCTAGCCAGGGCAAGCGTGTCATTAGCATAGCTTTAAAATGCACATAAGTAAATTAACTTTTTTAATTCTGCTGTTTATCGCTGTGTGTATTCACTGATATATTTAATGTTAATTCATTACAAAGCAAACTGTCTCATGACCACATCACTGCATTATTCTCTATTCATATTTGAAGCGTAAAAAAAAAAAAACGGAGCCAAATTTCAAAAGAAGCATTCCCATTTTTATTCTGACGAGACACTGATTGTCAGTAAATGAAGAGGATTACATGCAGAGAATATCTGACGGGCTTTGTAGAAGACGAAGACACATCATCCAATCAAAGGCAGGGTGATCTCTGGGAGGAAGGCACCGTTTTTTTCTTCAAATTTTATCATTCATTTCAGTCAATGTAACAACACACATTTGCTCATGAATTTCAAACAACTTCAAATAAATCAAAGAATCAGAGGAACGTTTAGAACTTGGAACAGGAGGGACGTGGTTTCACCAACAACGCTGTTGATAATTTTACCTCGAAAACTATTTAAATATTCATGGTTCACCATGAGCTACAACATCGTATACTGCACTTTAAAGGATGATCTGCTTTTGCTACAAGGTCCCTCATAACATGAAGTATCAGGGAACAATATAAGAAAGCCTAACAACATGCCAGTCTCTCTCACTGCCTTTGTCCTGTGTACAGTGTAAACGATAAAACCGGGGGCCATGAAGAGGTGCTGGAATAAAAAAAACCAAAAAAAACAACATCTTCAGCAGGTTAAACCCAAGCCCCCAAGGCAGAGCGTGCAAAAGTAGAGCACTGGGTGCAATGCCGCAGGTGACAGCAGTCACGGTTTCGAGGCTGCTTTCCCTTTGCTTTGATCAAGAGGAAGAGAGAGAGAGTTAGAGTGAGTGCGCTCTCATAGAGAGCAGCAGTCAATTTACAGTATCAAACGCGTCACCGATGATCAAACGATCAAGTGTGACAAAAAAAAAAAATGCATGAAAGAAACGGGAACAAAACTAATGAGACTATGAAGTGTGAACAGCTATGACGCAAATGCCTGGACAGGTTCTGTAATTGATTCACGGTGGATCTGAATCCTGAGGTACCAAGGTGTGTAAAGTTCAAACCTGTCGACAAAAACAATGACAATAGCGCAAAAAAAAAAAAAAAAAAAAAAAAAAAAAGACAGAAAGGACCAAAAGATATAAAAGAAAAACACAACTGTGCAGCACAAAGTTCAAGGCAGGATTGGAAGAAGCTGCCATATATTTGGATTTGGAGCATATTTAACTAAAAACATGACAAAGAAAGATGATAAACTGAAATAACGCTAAAGCAATGTGGAACTCAACTCTAAGACTAGGATCTTCTACACTGATGAACGAACACAGTCAGAGAACAGAAAGTGTGTGTGTGTGTGTGTGTGTGTGTGTGTGTGTGTGTATTAGCCATAATAAGGTGCGATAACATACATAAACAGCTGTCCCAGAAGACTCCGCAGACTTCTGGTGTCCAGCTCTGAGTCACAGAGCTCAATCACAGGCTCCATTCAATAGGCTTTTCAGCAGTCTGCTGAGGAGCTGAGACTGCGCTCCAGCTCAGAATACATCGGTCAGTAATGCCGCACAGCACACGTCCCCATCACGCACAGGTGAAGACGTGCGAGGAACCAGTCAGTTAGGAATGTTGAAAATGCCAGCCATGAAGGACTGATTATCCCTGATTTGCTTTGCCTTCTTCTCTGCTCGTGGCCCACACTGAGGTGGACATGGATGTTTAGTTTTGGTAATGCGAAAAAACTAACAAACAAACAAACAAAAACACTTGTTTGTTTTTTTCCCCACTTGTCCTTGTTTGACTCTCGAATCTTGGTTGTTATTGTGATTTTTTTTTTGCTGGAAAGAGGAATGCACTGATAAGCCAGCTCACTCGGACCGCCTGATCCAAAATGACCTCATATACAGGGGCTGAGCATGAAACAGGAAAAGGAAAAAGGTTTTGAATGAGTCAGAAGTAAGTCTGACTACTGCTTGTAAAAGCTCAACAGCGATGCAATGAGTGTAGTGCAAATTAAACTGCCGCTAGATGACTGTTTCAAGCAGAAACTCGATCTACTTTAAAAACTCCTCAGTCATCAAGAGAAGTAATCATGCTTGAGTGGCTTCAAAACTAATTTTGGTCCCTTTTGTGTGTGACCAGGTTAAACTGATCCAAAATGTTCAAATGCTACTTATTGATTACAAACACCAGCACAGACCTGCGGTAAACCATTAAGGCCTCAATTACAGGAACAAAAAGGAGGGAAAAAAACCAACATGTATTTAAAATACAGACTCAGTTTTTTTCTGCGGTCAGAATGATGTTAGCAGTGACGAACATTAGGCAGAAAGTTGCCCAAACCACCACAAACCCCACCCAGAACGTGTGACGAAATGGAGACCTGTGCTTGTTAACAGCGTCCCTTCCAACCACAGGCTCCAGGTGGCGCCGACTAAAGTAAACAAGGCAAGCAGGGATAATGTACTGAATGCCTGTGCCTGCATAGGATCCAGTGATCCCGACGAGTACCTCCAGGTCATGGGTGCAAAACGCCACAACTATAGGTGGCACCAGGGTGATGAGGGGAAACACAATGCGGTCCACCACCCAGGGGTAGGTGCCTCCATCTCGGTGGAAGAGCGTCTTCCAGTTGTTGCGTAGTGTCACTGCAATAATAGGGAAGTTGGTGCTAATGGTGAACACTGGAAAAAGGCCCAGGAAGTAGCGCAGGACGGCCACACCCAGGACGTCACAGTTATCTGTGAAGTTTAACGTGTACATGTCCCTCAACAGCGAGCTATCGAAACAGAAGATGGCCGTGAAAGACAGCAGACTGTAGAAGCCCAAGATGAGCACGTAGTCTGCCAGTACCAGCGCGCCCACCCGCTGCTTGTCCGAGATGGGTGTGATCAGTGAGGGCAGGGAGTGCTGGCACATGAAGGAGTAGACACACACACCAAAAAGATTGGGCACTCCTGCGAGCTGCGCCACTTGAGGGCGGCCCTCGCCATGCCCCTTGCCAATGCGGATCAACGCCAAGATGATCATCATGGTGAAAGCTGGGGGGGGGAGAGAGAGAGAGAGAGAGAGGGAGAGAGAGAGAGAGAGAGAGAAAGGGTGTCATTTCATTTGTAGTTATTACTTGGATAAATGTACATAACCTTTCAAACAGCAAGGGATATTTTACATTTACAATTTATACAAATAAACAAGATGTTCTCCACTTCTAAGCTGATGGTGCTTGGGGTTCACTTGACATAGCAAAGCAGTTCAGGTTCTAATGCTAAGGCAGAAACAGCTAGTAGGATGGAGTGATTGCTCAGGAGTCCCCGAAGCCATGTCACCTAGACAACAAGGTACAGATACAAACTGTTGGACCACTGGGTAAAAACACGTATCCACTATTTTTCGATGCTGTGTGACTGGAGGTCAGTTAAAGAGCACAGTGCATGGACAGCATGTGATAAAAGTCAATTCTGCAACGCTCCCCAGATGTTTACTGCCTTAAAACCACTTCTGCTGCTCTGCAAGGGGCCAATCTCCATCAACCAGTCAACCCCAACAGAAGTAAACTGCTGAAGCACACCCTACCCAAGCCTCCAGCAGTGAGCATTTCAAATCGATAGGCGTGAATGCATCATTTGTGACTGCCAGGGTGGCTGAATCTCTAAGGGACACCAAAGCAGGCTTGGCATTCCTGTTACAAAGTGGTGAGTCCAGGCTGGCTCCTCACCTCTCCCTGCTCAATCACACCATTACAGGGTAAATTAGTCACAGCCCTCCATCTCCTCCTCCTCCTCCTCCACCACTGCTCCCTGACTTCTTTAGGATGCACGCCACATCGTCCGCCTTGCCGGGAAGGGGACAGAAACTCTTGTTGTCCTTGCAGGAGATATCTCGCAATGCATCTAGGTCCAATCAGCAGGAGAAGCAAGCCATCATTGTCGGCAGAGAAAATGGATTGGACCCTTCCTGGTGGGTTTAAGGGTGAGGCAGGCTGATGCGTAATTAATGCGTAAAAGGGAAAATGCCACGTAAGTGTCTCCACAACGTGAGCTCTGACCAAAGGGTCCTCATTAGCGTAAGGTCTGCCCAGTTACATGCATGTCAAATGTCCCAAGGAATCAGCTGCAGAAGAAAAAGGTGAAGTACCGCAATAGCTTAAATATGTGTGTGTGTGTGTGTGTGTGTGTGTGTGTGGGAGGTGCACAGCACACCTCCGTGTCTATTAATCAGGATCGGTGTGCTCCTGCTGTCACACTTTAATGTATGTCAGGGGAATAAAATGATTCACTCCAATTACGAGGACAAAATGTACGCTGGAAAGCAACTAGAGTAATGTGAACAGTGTTACCGCACAAGGGGCGAGTCTCCTGGGTGGGGAAAAGTGTAGAAATAGATGAGGTGCATGCCACCACCCTCTCACCAAGAAACATGCAAATGCCATTGCCCTCATTTAAATAACATGAATCACTAGCCCATTTAAGATTGATCGAAAATAAAAAGGGCGGGGGCATGAACACAAACAGGCAGGAGTCCTTCCACGGGTGTTAAATACCAAGAATATCTGTGAAAAACTTTTGCTGTGCTTTATGCTTGGGTTCAGGTGCTGTCAGTTCATTAAAAAAAAAAGTCAGACTAATGCTAGCACAAATATAAATTATATGATATATTACATAAACTTCAGCAAAACCGATTACTACAGGTGTATGCATTTAAAGCGAGTGTGCATATGCAGTGATGGACGAGATGTAGAACATGTGCACATATACGGTGACAGATGAATATTTCTTTATCGCCATCTCTCATAGAACGTATGTTAATATCCGCAGGATCAGTATCTAGTCAATGTAAGGGAGATTCAACATTCCAGTTCTCCATTCCAGGAAAACGCATGAGTGACAAATGCTTGACTAGTTGACCGGCACCATGGTCCCAGGCTCACTGCAGGATTCGAGGCTTTTCAGTACAATGCCTGCGTTTATCGCATGTGCACACTGTGAAAAAGGCAGTGTGAAAGTGGAAGTAAGTGAAATGAGCGCAGCCAACATGATTATGTTATCCGCAGTGGGACCAACCTCTAAATGTCCTGCACGGAATATGCAGCATTTCACATTTGCTACTGAACACATGCTTGTATAGATGGAATAAAATTACTTACTGCTTAACTTAACAAAGACATAACACAACATCTCACACATTAGACCACATCAGAAATAGCATAATCTTGGCATATACCTCGAAAATGGCAAACAGAGATTAGATGTGAAATTTGAAGTACAGTATGTGTAAAATCGTTGCCTACAGTTAATTTTGACTGGGTGGTCTATGACTGTAGTAAAGAACCTGAAATTGAAGGCTCAACAGAAAGCCAGAGCCTGCATGACCTCAGTAAAACATTGCCCCAGCAGCAGAGAGCACACGCTCTGAAAGAGCACAGGCAAAGCGGAGACATATTACTGCTGCATTAACAGAGGCAGGCTAAAGAGCGAGCGAGTCGCAGAATCAAGGGCACATTTAATCCAAATAGCCCTGATGTGGCACACCACCACGCAAGTTCATTGTATGGATGCTTAACCTTCAGTGCAGAGAGCTCTATTGTTTAGGGCTGAAATGAGAGTCTGTCTAGGCACACACGGTCAAGTGATTCATCACGCAACCCGATTTCCCCTCTGCGCGCTTGCTGATGAGCGGAGAAAATGCCACTGGTATTTATGTCTTCAAGTCTTATTCATCTTGATATGTCTGTATCTGACACCAGTGCTGGCGGCCAGGTCTGCACTGTTAACCCTGGGTGCCATGAAGTTCTCCCCACTTCGGGCCAGACAGCTAGACACAAACGCTGGTAAACAGTTCGGCCACTGTTGGTGGAGTGAAGGCAAAAAAGCAAAAGGATAAGGACACTGTGCTCACACCAGTACTGAGGGCACAGGAGCATCAGAATTCCCCAGGCATTGACAAAATCTCACTGCGCTACCCTTCACGTTGTTTCTAACAAGATATGTGCTGTTTCCAGGCACAAAATCTCACCTGGCGTGGCACTGCCATGGCCAAATGACATTGGGTGGTGGTGTGCAGCTGGATTCCACTGGAAACCAAAGGGAACCCTTGGGGAGATTAGAACTGACCTGTAGGACTGTGAATAGGGCAGGCAGCCAGGGCTAAGCTAAAAGGATTATTCTGGCAGCTGTTCTATGCCTAGGCAGTCCTCCATCTTAATGAGTAGCGCAGGGAAGCTCTGCTGCGAGACATGAGAGGACAGAAAGAAAACACACGTTGTAATTCCCAAATGAACCTGGATGAAAACTATGGATGAAGCGAGTGTTCGATCTGTAACATTCTTAAAGCTCCCAATTGGTCTCTTTTATTAAAATAAATACTATATTAATTAAATATTATATATTATTAAACAAATTCCTTATATTTTTAATAGAACTATGTTATTTGACTGTATTTGAAACATTTCAGACAGGGACATTTTCATTCCACAGACAGAATGGTCACTAGCAGGTGTGCAGAACGAAGTTTAAAGCTAAGCGGATACAGAAATTGCTATTTCACAGTTACCAGTACAGGAAGGTACACAACAGCTCAGTGTTTACTCAGATGTGGTGCTGAAGAGTGTCTGCACTGGGTGTTTTTTGGTTTAGCTCACAATGGACCGGTTGGAATCAGATGTATTAGGGTAATAAAAATCAGTCGATGCAGTGCAAAAATCTCAGTCAGAAACTGACCTCTTGTCTTGAACACATCTTCCAAAATATATGCAAGGCTTGCTGAGGTGGAACTACAGCTAACCGGCATCAGCTGGTCGGCATTCGCTTTCATCTTCCATCCTTTAAGCTGAGCAATAAAGACCCTGTTTATACTTTAGCGTCTGATCACCATGATCCAATCATAGAGGTCATAGAAATCATAGGAATCATCCAATTAATAAACAGCATGTTTGCACTTCCTCTTTCCAACAGCAGCTTTTACATCCAACTATCGCTTATAAGTGCTCACGCAATATTTACACATTTAAAGCATGGTGCTAGTGCAGAGTATGCATATATATGCGAACCTGTGTTTTACGCTTCATAAACTGATCTGCATTCGAGGCACAAAACTTTAGGTGCAATAAGTTGCACTGAAATAAAAGTTGGTTATGGAGTTATGCATGTTTGCTAAGCGGTAATAGTTGAAGGACAAGTCAAACAAAAACATGGGTTAAAATCTCATGTGCTGTCCTTCATAGATGATGGAAGTTTGTTAAATTATTTTGTTGGAAACCTTAACTTTTAAAGACACTAGCAGCAAAAACACACTCGCTGAGCAAGAGAGATGATACAGACATTTGCAGGTGAAGTCCACATGACATTAGACTGTGAATGTAGTCGAGCTGGTTGCATTGTCTTTACATGCACTCAGATCCAATCACAATGCAGGCCTGATAACCTCTGGATAAATACTAGATATAAACACATTTGAATCGAATCACAAACCTGCTTTAAACGTGTATATAGACAGATACTAGACTGATTTTAGCTATAAAGAGGATCAAAGTTGTCCAAACGGACATGACAAAAATAACCATTAGGTCATTGCTCTTATGCTCCGCTTACTGCTCTCAACCTCAAATTGCATTGACATACATTTACGCTAGTGGGATGTATAGTCTAGTAGAAGTGCGAAGGGAGCAGAGGTTGTCTAAGGACACAGCCTTTGACTTTCCTCTTGAATTCCTAGCCTGACTCCTCCCGTAATTCAAGTGCAAGCCAGAGCGGAAAATTTCATATTCACTTGATTGAGCCACCTGCCTCAGGACACCACAAGTTAAGATGATTAACTGTTTTTCAACAGTAGGTCCCATATTTCTGTGAGGAGCCAAGGCTTGAGTGGAGAGCAGTAAGTGTTGAGTACATTAGGCAGGTGTCGAACGGCTACATATCACGTCAATGAAGCTGCTATCAGTCCATCCACATGCAGTTAATTTATGGGCCACAAACAGAAATGGCAAAGACCTTGTGAACAATACTTTAACAACCCCCCAGGGAGAGTGTGGCTATATTTCCTGTGCTTGCAAACAAAGAGACTGACGTTAAATTGAGGCTAACGGGTGCTCCCAAAGCTCCAAGGACCAATAAACTTTTCTATGGAGTAAACTGGGGCAATTTTCTTTGCAATGGGGCTCCCTGATTTAATTGACCAGCAATACATGCTGTGAGAATGGCGAATAGGTCTGAGATACCAAATCTTTATAGTATCTCCATATTTTACAGAAAGGCTTTATAGGATTTCACATTTTTGCAGGCCGATTTTGACACACATTCAGTCTTCGCTAGAAAAAGTGGTGAAAGACTTACTCATATTTATTCCTAACACTACCCTTTCCTACGGAAGAAACTACCAACAAAGTTATTAGAAAAACTTCATAACACTGGTTCATTAGGCTTTTTCAATTTCAGTTAAACACAGTTTACATGTTAACAAATGCCTTATGGACATTATTTTTTATTTTTAATGTAAAATGCTCAGTTCTGGTGAAATGTACCAAATCAATCGTTTACAGTGGTGGTGATGGGTGACGGACGCCTGAAGAGTTGAATACCTCTATAAACTACCTCACAGGAAATTATTACATGAACTGGTTACTAATACAATGTCTGAGGTCTGAAACCTTTCAATTGCACTGATGTAAGCTTTTGGCATAAAATGCATTTTCATAAACTCATGGCACAAAGGTACATGCAGGGTGTTTTAAGGCAAAATAGTACCGCCCCCTCCAAAAAAAAACAAACAAAAAAAATTACCTCTAGTTTATCATTATTACAAATTCAAAAGCAAGTAAAATGGCTTTATTTGCATTGTGACTACATTATATATTGCATCACTGGTTTGTACTACTATCACTGTGTAAAATACATTTAAGATGTTAAGTTTCTCTGCAATGCACAATCACTTTGTTTTCATGTCAAAGGTCAAAATTTATTAAAAAAATAAGTGAAATTCCACTTATAGACAACAATGGTGTTTTGTCGGTCAAAAACAGATGAGGCAGCGGAGCTGGATTTCCAATTACAGGAGGATCTAACTTTATCCAATCAATTGCTTTAGTTTTAGGGAAAAAAACTCTCAAATTTAATAAGTTTTTAAATTTGACTGGCCCAGAGGGAGCTCTGAAGTAATTCCATCCATTAATAGAGTGAATCAGTCCGTATCTACCAAACGACCGTATAACGAACAAATGAGAAGATAAAATCTATCAATGTAATTATCTGTACATGATAAAATAAAATAACTAAAGGACAAGTGTGAAGCTGACTAACTGCTTGAAAGAGCAGCTGACAGCACTGGTTCCATAGTTTTAACATTTTTATTCCAGCCCTCGCCTCCTACCTACTTCACCATCCCCAACAGGGAAGCAGGGAAAGGCGGCTCAGTAAACAGGACAGCGGCGAAATCAACAGCAACCGTGATTAAAGGCTTAGTTACCATCTATTGAGCTGCAATTGATCTTGCTGTACAGCACTGCAGACATCTAAACGTTTCCCTCCTAATCAGCCCACAATTTATTGCCTAAAAGAAATCAAAGTTTAGAGAGGAGCACATTAAGGAGGGAACTAGACATCAATAGCAAGCCAGAGCTGGGAAGTACAAGATTAAAGACTCCAGGGCACCTACAACACCTAGTCACAATGCTTCTCTTCTATGGCAAAATCTATACGATTGAGAGGCAAGGTTATTTCACCTCGAAGTTTGTTATTCTGAAGGATAAGGTAAAGGAGAAAAAGCTTTTGAAGCGTTTTAAGCAATCACACATTTCTCTTCAATACTCGGCAGCCGGTGCAGAGTGCAAACACGCTACCCGGCTGAATGAGAATGACTAATACATTTGCTTTCAGGCCAGATTTCTCTGGGCTGAATCATTGCTTAGAGGTGTTCATTAAGGCACGGCTATATTTCAGGGCACCCTGAAGCAAGAGTGAGTCACTCTGCTGGTCAATAGTATGTTAACCATAGCAGGGAAACACATCTGGCAAATGTTTTAAAACATCTATTCAAATAAGGGGTGTCACTAAATATCGGTATTGATGAGAACTGTGATATTTAATAATAAAAAATTGACTGCGTTAATACAAATTATTTTTTAATATTCATTATTTATATATATTTTTGTGATCACATTGATCAGAAACCCTCCTAAAACAGCTGAAATGTTGATTCAAGGTTCAAGAGGTTTGTCACGTACAGTTATACAAGTACAACATATAGTGAAATGTACCCTGATCTTTCCTGAGACTGTGCAAATGTTTTTAAATAAATTAAAAAGGATTAAAAAGTAAAAAATATTACAAAAGAAATAGAATATGAATTATAAAATGTAAGCAGGTAAAAATGTATAATAATAAATAGGAAACTAACACAAAACAAACCTAGCAATATACAGTATAATAAACTAATTATAATAATTAAACACATAAATAAAGTAAATACACACCCTCAACAGTATATACAGACCTAATTAGCATAGAATTAGCTTGTTTGTGAGTATTGCTTTGAACAATGTGTAATGTGAGCCCAACAGTTGCACAGATTTTGCTCTTTAATGCTGGTTATTTTATAGTGGTTTTAGATCACACTAATCAGAACCCCTCCTAAAACAGCTGAAATGTTGATTAGCCTAGCATTGGCTTGTTTGCTGGTATTACTTTGATGAGAGTGATGTGACCTCAACAGTTTTTTGAGTGCGATTTTCACATGAATGGGGTGTTAAATGTAAAACAGTATAAATAAAAGACAGAAGAGTATAAAGGTACTTGCATATCTGCTGTAACTCGAATCTCCATTAACTTTAACCATTTCTATATTCACTGTTTAACATTCCAAAATCACACACGAGGGTGGCACCAGCTACGGTAGAACATTCTCCTGCTGCACTTATGCATATAAAATCACAATAATAATGTTATTGTGAATTCTTTTCGTCATAATAAACATGTAAAGAAAATCTGAAATTGTGACCGTGCTAATACAAACATGTTCAGGGTTGCGACATCTCTACCCTATATATATATAAATAAAACAAAAATATTTAAAAAGATAGATATTTAGTACCTGGAAGTATTCAGTGGTCCAAAGAGTCATGAACAGAGGAAGGACTGTTTTTACTATTATTTATATCTCCAACTCTTCCCACCTCACTGCGAGAACAGAATCATGACGTAGAATTACAGGGCTAAATCAAATGTGTGAGTTGTGCAGGCTCTGTTTTTTTCCAAGCCGTGAGCATCTACATGCCAGTGCTGTAACAGTAATGAATGACATTTGCAATGCCCTGTACCCCTCTCCAGGGAAGCAGGGATGATTAATTCCCATTCAGCAATCAAGAGCCCTTCGCCTGTCTCTCTCCACTCACACCACTCAATATCAATTAAAACTGCATGTCTCCACTCGCCCCCCCGCTCACTTGGTATTTCACTGCTACAGTATTGAGCCTGCAATCACCCTTCTCTCTATACAGCAATGACTAAACGGAGGTGGACCTGACCAATGTAGATACATTTATATCAATAAGTGTAAAGTGTTGCTCCCTGGCATAACAAACATCTGTAATGTAAGGTTTGATGGCACCAGGCTTTAAAATCCCCTACAGAAATCTCTGAAGGAAAGACACATTCTTCTTAGATAAAAGAAACAACAGTTGTATGCAAAAATTTAAAGCCCCTTGCTCAAAATACATGTTCTGATGATTTTCACCATGAAAAATATTCTCTAGAGGGAAAAAAACTACCTAAATCTATTATTTGCCTATTCATCACATAGAGATCTGCCTGCACATTTACAGTCACAAAGTGCATTTCAACCTGCAGCGCTTGCTGAATGAGTGACTGGCTGGTCAACCAAAAGAGAGATTGAGTCACAAGACACAGTAACAAAAACAGCCTATTTAAATATAAAAGGCAAATTAATATATACTTATAATACTTAATTATTACCATTTTACACTCACACAAGCTTCATCAATGGATTTCAGGGAAAACAGTAATAAAACTAAAGAAACCTATAACTAACTGTAGTGTGTGGTTTGTTGAGAGAATCATGTGATTTTCGATCATTGGTCAATTTTTGGACAGTAGGTGAGTTTACATTAGAAAAGCAGGGCCAAAGAAATTGGTCACCAAGGCTAAAATTCAAGGTAGCTTCCCCAGAGGAGCTGCACTGAACTGCACCCTGCTTAGCACATTTCATCCGACACGGACACGGTCACGGTCTCTTCCACAGGGCATTAAGGGTGACTGGAGATGCACACAAGAGGGCTTCAGTCGGTCCTGCTGCCTGCTGTAAGTAATGACACACCACAGTGGATCATGGGAAAAACGGCTCAGACTGCAAAAGGCACATAAAAAGGAAAAGAGGAAGTAAAAGGTACTTGACGTCCAGCTTCAGCCGGCTCCCACAGGGAGGTAAAATGCAAGTACCTGTAGCTTAATGAATCTGAATTTACATTCGCTATGTAATGATGAATTTTCAGTTTCAAGTGCTCATAGCAGTTGATGAAAGAATGCAGATTCTAGAATAAATTGGATTAGGTTAAATAGCATAGTTTAGATGAAATATTATATTCTATAGGCGACACCTGAACACAGAGATATTTTACTACAGTGCAAATTAAACTGTGGCCTTCCAGTCTTTGCACCTTCGTTTACGCAAGTAAAGTATTGTGTAAACTGATTTAGGGGATTATTACAAACAATTCACACACACTTTGGGAAAGTGCACTGTTAAATGATCACGGAATGTGAATTTTGAGAAAATTTACACCATCTTCGCATAGTAGGGAATGATCAGGGATCAGAGGAAGGTGGGGAGGGGAACCAGAGATGGATGAAGTGGTAGTGGCAGTAGTGGCTTTGTGGTGAAGACACTGCCTTTGGGACCTGAAGGTCGCAGGTTCGAGTCCCGACACGGGCACTACTGAGGTTCCCTTGAGCAAGGCACCGTCCCACTACACTGCTCCCTGGGTGCTATTGGTAGCTGCCCACTGCTCCACGTGTGATAGGTTAAATGCAGAGGTCACATTTCGTTGTGGTGCTTGAGTGTGTTCACAATGACAAAGTCACTTTCATACGAATAGGAGGGCAAAACACCTTACGTATGGAGGTTTTTGCATTAGGTTCAATTTCCTCTTTCATGTTTACATTTCCATGTTCACACACAGGAGCCATGATTTAGTGCTGGTGTACTTTGATCAGCGGCTGAAAACCAGCGTTTATTTTGGTTGCTTCACCCGGTTTAAAATAATGCTCTGGTTATCGATTTAATACGATGAATTGGTAAATAAAGTTTCGGTGTTAAATAAACTCTCTAAAAAATCATTTATCGATTCTAAATTACAGGGCACACAACAATAAACAAGCAGGCACCAGCAGATCATAAAAAAGGTGTTGGGCCAGCACAGTGAAAAGCAATCCAGAGTCTATTATCTTGCAGGAGGACAACAACCTATTTGTGCAGAAGGAGAAAATTCAACTCTGGCCAACCACTCACCACTAATGTGTCATTCTGCTTTAGCAGGAACATACATAACCAAAAGAGCCTCGGGTCAGAGGAGATGATGAACTTGTACTTGCGCTTGAGGGGAATGGCTGAAGATGGCAAGAATCTAAAGTTCACAGACATGTCGCAGTATTGTTTCTGATGGATAATGTAGCACAGACACACATTCGGGAGAAAGAGGAGGAAATGCAGCTGTGTTTCTGTAACCCTTGAATTTAACCAGTCAGGTCAGGTCACTTATGTCTGTCCAGAGGGACTCTGGCCAATCCAATCACTTTCGCTTTGCCGTTATTTTATTGCTCGTCTGTAATTATTAACAGCAGGTTGTGCTGTAAAAACAGCGAGCATTTGTAAATAGTCGAATGTTAAAACAGGCAGATTATGTGGATCATGTGGAGCAGTGGTGTAAGGAAAGCTCGCTCTGATGCTGAATTGTCTGGCCTGGTTTGGAGCATCGTAAACGTTTACTTCATTCAGCAGAGAACTGAGCCGGAGTTCATTTGCAAGTGATGAGATGCAGGACGTTTTCCACGTTACCACGATCAGGTTTGGTTCCAGTACTGGTGGAGAAATCCAACCATCTATCTATCCACTAAACCGCTTCTTTCATTTCTGGGTTGCGGGGAAGCTGGAGCCAATCCCAGCTGACTGTGAGTCTAAGGCAGGGTACACCCAGGACAGGAGACCAACCCATCGCAGGGCAACACAAACAGACAACCACTCATACACACACTCACACCTATGGGCAATTCTAGAGTATCCAATCAACCTCTTACAGCCTTTGGACAGTGGGAGGAAACCGGAGAAACCCAGAGGAAACACTCGCCAACTTGCAAACTCCACACAGAAAGGCACCCATGGCCGACCCAGGGATCGAACCCAGGACCTTCTGGTGGAGAAGTCACAACTGTCAAAATGGATTAAATTTAAAAAATATTGGTCCGTACCAAGCAAGGTATGTGCAAAAACATTTCAAAGAAACCACATCTCTAGCTCTCAGTAACTTTTCAGTAGGTTCTTTAAAGAATATTGTTGTGAATACGACATGCAGGAACATTCACAAAATGTAAAGACATCATGTCCTGGTTCTACACGAATTAAAATGAATCTTAATTCCTAAAGGAAAAACCCATCGCAAGGTTCTTTTGGAAACCTGAAGTGGGTTTTCTGTGGTATTCCTTTTGCGACCTTTATTTTATGAAGTGTTTTAGCTCCTATAATGGTGGTGATGTTCAGAAAATTCTCTTAGAAGCAATAAAAGAATATTTTACACTCTTGATAGAGGAAGGAAAGACACAAAATTAATCTTGCAAGAGCTGCTCTTACCCCAAGGTTATAGCAACCTCACACTGATGGAGGACAAATCAATTTTTCACAGCAGTTTGGTATGCAATAAGGGTGTACATGCTAATTAGATGGCCAGTAGATGTCTCTAATTGGTCTTCACGTTCCCCCCACACGCATACATAAGATAAATATTTGATTACTCATTAATGCTGCATGAAGTCTGTTCTCCTCCAAGACCAAGTTTTAAATGTTGCCCGAACCTTTGTGGCAATGACAGCCACTTTATACCCCCTGGCTCTCATTCCCCAAGAGGTCTAAAGGCTGGCAATCTGTCTAAGGCAGCGGCGTAGCCCGTGTCAGCGGTGTGGCCGAGAAACGAAGCGCTGCTGCGGCAGCCATTTTGAATCATTAGCTTGCACGGCACTAGGGGCTGCCATGGTGACATGGATGAATCAATCACAAGCAGAGGAAGGCAGGGAGGGGAACCAGAGCCGGACGAATAGGAGGGCAAAACACCAAAGCAAAGATTGACGTATGAAGGTTTTTGCATCAGGTTCAATTTCCTCTTCCATGTTCCATGTTTACATTTACATGTTCACACACAGGAGTCATGATTTAGTGCTGGTGTACTTTGATCGGCGGCTGAAAACTAGCGTTTATTTTGGTTGCTTCACCCGGTGAGTGACGGTCCAATCACGCCTGAGATGGGCTGTCAGGGATGTCAGGCTGAAGGATGAGAAGAAATGGTGGCGGAGACACAGACGGGGACGCAAAAGCGATGGTGCGGACCGAGACCGCGGGACAGGCCCTCGTTAAGAAGGAGTAAGAATAACAGCAACTAAATGCACACACCTGCAACTGGCAGGCTATGCTAAAAAAAAAGACAAAAATGGCTAAAAAAACAATTAAAGAAAAAGAAAAACTAACAAAAAAAAAACAGGGAAACTTGAAGGAAAAATGGGATTTCTGGGTAGTTATTGGTAAATACAACACAACATATAAAAGCATGACAAAGATCCTCTCAGCAAAGTCTAAACTTACCAATCCATCTCATGAGCGAGGTAAGGATCTGAAGATATTTGGTCTTCTGTGCATTGAAGAACGTGAACGGTCCCAACATCAGAGTGAAGGTTGCCTGGACACAAAGAAAACACTCACACTGAAACTACCTTCATTTTTTCATTTGAACACCACCAATAAAGCCACAGAACTCATTTCAGCATATTAGGCTAAAATTACAGACTCTGTTTAACATAAAAAGACAAACAAAACCCAACTGGAACAAAGGGAATTCAATGACATCAGATTTTTGGTCTAGTTAAATGTTGTGGTTTTGTACCCTCAGCCAGTGACTTATGGTCAAGATCTCAAAAATGTTTCCAGACTGCACCACTGAACAATACTGAGCATTTTACATCAAAACACAAAAAATATTATGCAGGAATTCTCTTTCAAGTGTGATCCGCTTCTAGTGTTTCCTGTACCACGTTTCCGCCACTGTTACCGAACCATAAACAGCCATTTGTCCAAACCTGCAGCAGTGAGGCACAATTTCAGAAGCAGAAAAGTGTGCAGTATTGGAATTTCCGACTATCCTCATCTCTTGCGCAAACATGAGTATAAAATGTGAGCTTGTAGCTATTGCACTATTTTCTGATGTTAACTGTGATATGCTAATAAAATAAAAGGGTAAAAAAAAAAAAACCTAAACTAAACCAACAACCCTTAATTCATTACTGAAAACTGCTGCGCTTCTAAAAAACTGAAGCATCTAAGCGAACATTAATCTCGACCTGAGGTCCATTTCTCCAACAGGTAAATGGTGTGCTATGGCGCCTTTTCAACACCATGGCTGATCACATATGTTGCATTTTCCGATTCACAAACAGGTCTGGCAGAAAGCTCCGGAAACTTGACAAGAGCTGTTTCAGGACTGCCAGAGGAAGAGGGGAGAGTGAGTAAACCAGTGAGCCAGAGAGGGAATACAATGACCAGGCTATGGCCATGCTGGGCTGGTAGTGAGGGAAGCAGTGATGGCATGACACTGGCACCAATGACATAACACCTGTGCCAGGGAAGCAGGACAGGAAGGAAGTCTGGCATGGAGGAGAGGGAAAAGAGGGGAGTGAGGGCCAGACAAAGAGGGCAGGAGGGACATGGGAGGCTTAGAGCCATGCAGGGAAAGGTGATTCAGATCTGAGCGAGAGCGAGAGCGCGAGAGAGAGAGAGAGAGAGAGAGAAAAGAGAGAGGAAAGAGAAAGGAGAGAGAGAGGAGAGAGGAAAGAGAAAGGAGAGAGAGAGGAGAGAGGAAAGAGAAAGG
>JBBPDA010000030.1:12557669-12584175 GCA_037974385.1 Arnoldichthys spilopterus
AATGTGACTACAAAAGCAAACTAAGCTACATATGTGAACTAAGAAGCAGTGCTTTTAAAATGAGCACAGATTTTAAGTTCTTTAAAGAGGACTCCTACTATGGGAAAGATTTTCTGCACACATTTACTACATTTACTCTTTGTATTAGCCATCCTCTAGTTGATCCGTTTCTCTCTACAGGACATTTTCGGCTGAATATTTGGTTGGTGGACAAATGTAAGTCAGCGATAGTTAACAGAAATAGGAAAATACAAGAAAATGCTTGAAAAATGCTGCACATGGGCCACTTTAAAGCTTAGTTGAGGAGTACAAAACCCACAAAAGTTCATTTCGACAATCCAGAAAATTCTAAATTACTGCCATTTCCAGACAGAAGCAGCAGCAAAAAGAGGTACAAGAGCTGCACTCGCCATGCTGCATAAACAAGTTCAGGTGTCCCTCTCGGTCGTTAACCCCGAATGACACGTGTTCTCTTCAGACTCCCCAAGTTTTTACAAACGCAAGAGTTCGCTGCAAAGTATGATCGATGCGAGTGCACCTTTAGCATTTAAATGCCATACAGAACTTAGCAGATAACCCAGTGCTTTTGAGAAGCAAAGGAAAGTCTTTGAACTGGACACCAGAATCAATCAACAGTAGATGAAATCGCAGCCCATTGATCTTCTTAAGAGCTTTTGGCGACCAAGATGAATAAAATGGCAGCCTTGCTCCACAGCGTGAAACTGTACAATTGATCAAAGCAACGACTCAAACTGAGCAGACAGGCCACCTTCTGTGCTGTTTAGACTTGCCTATTATGGTGGAATTAGTCTTTTTCTCTTTGCCACAATAAAGGCTGGAAGTTCTGTTGGGACTGAAGCTGTCAAAGAGTGAAAGAAGTGAAGATCCCTCAGAGGCCACTGAAGAAAGTGCACCCTACAAATGTATTGACTATTCTTCTGTCCAGTTAACGCCTGTGTAAGGTGCCAGAGTCACACCAGCTAACACTCAAACTCTATCAGACAGTTCAACCCGACAGGCAGCAAAAATATTCAGCCATGGTAACAGCTGCTTTAGAGAACACGACAGCACGATGGCGTCTACTGTTGGGACTTTAAAACCGTCTCGCTTGGGTAACGAATGACCCTCAGCTCGCTCGTGTCTCGCTCACATACTTTCTGCTTTCATACATCCAGAAGCTGAGCTGCCGGAGTTTAGGGTCAAACTTTAAAAATAGTTTTGCTCAGGGACAGCTGTTGAAGCAGAGCCTAAAAATAGCCCATCATCTGTTGCACCACTAAAACAAAGGACAGCCAGAACGACTTTAATGACGGAGGGGGGAAACAAAGCAACCGTTTTATTCCATTCCAAGGGTAAAAAGGGCACTCACAATTTAGGACACTAGGTTTATACAGAAGATTTCCAGTTCTAGTCCCAATTCAGTCTTGTTTAGAGTGTTTTATCTCTTGCACTCTTATAAGCATCGGTTCAGTAAAGCAACAGGCACACTGATGCAAAAAAAGACCTGTAATATCACAAACTTACTAAAGCATTTTGCTGCTTTTGAAACAAATCCACTTATCTGAAAAAAGGATCATTTTACATAAAACAAGAACCATCAGGAATTTACCCATTCAGCCTGTTCCAAGTCATCATTAAACTTTGACAGTGTGTACATTAAAATAACAAAAACCAGGATGCAAGGTTTTTGTTTCGACAGTGGTGAATTGGACTTAGTGCAGCTTTCTGCTATTAAATTTTATTGGCACAATGTCAAACTAATTAATCGAATTAATCACTGACCAAAAAACAAACGTTTGATCTTAATCAAAACAGGATAAAAGACTGATATAACCGCATATTTTACACGTTTTATTATACTGTAATAATTTCAGCTAAGCAGCGTTTTATTGACTTATGCCTCTTGAGATTCAGTTCAAGGACAGATGTCTTGACATTTTCCTTTTGAATTCTCTGGTATAGTTCAGAATTCATTGTTCCATCAATGAGGGCAAGCCATCGAGGCCCAGATGCAGCAAAACAGGCCTAAACCAGAACACTCCCACCACCATGTTTCACGGATAGGGTAAGGTTCTTATGCTGAAATGTAGTGTTTTTCTTTCTCCAAATGTAATGCTCCTCATTTCAATCAAAAGGTTCTATTTTGGCTTCAAATTGTCCATAAAACATTCTTCCAGTATCCTTCGTTTTTTTTCCAACATAAACTTTAGACAGTCAGCAATATTTCTGGGGGAGAGCAGTGGCTTTCTCCTTGCTACCCTGACATATACAACACTGCTGTTCAGTGTTCTCCTGATGGGAGACTCATGAACATCAACATTCTCCTGTGAGAGATAAGCATTCAGTTGTTTAAAAGTTACCCTGTGTTCCTCTTTAACCTCTCGGACTATTACACGCCTTGCAGTTCGAAGGTCGACCACTTTTGAGCAACAATGGCCTTGAATTTCCCCTATTTGTAAACAATCTGTCTGACTGCTGATTGGTGGAGTCCAAACTCTTAAGAAATGGCCAAGTAAACTTTTCCAGCATTATGGGAATCAACAACGCTTTCTCTGAGCTCCTCAGACAAAGATAATCTCCTCTTTTGTTTGAGCCATTATACACATCCACAAATGTATGTGTGGTCAGGCTTTGCTGCATCCCTGTTCTTTAAATAAAACACGGTCTTTCACTTCACCGGATTGTCATCCCACTGACTGAAAACACCAGACTCAGATTTCACCTTCACATTATATGATCATCTTAGGATTCACTCAAGTTTGCCACATGCAGATGTTATTGGAGCTTTTTTTTTTTAAATAAATACATGACCAAATATAATCATTAGTGTCATTTGTTTAACCTGGTTTTCATGATCTTTTAGTACATGTTTGAACATCAGAGGATGTTTCACCTACCATTCATATAAAAATATAAAAATTTAGAACAGTTTTACAGGGTTTGAAAACTTGTAAGCAAAACTTGTTTACTAATATTGCAGCAAACCCATCAAATGTGAAGTTAAGCCACTAATTATTAGGACAACAGAAAATATAATTATTACAATAAACAAAGAGAATTTTAGTACTGGCAAGTATCATCAGTCCACCGTGTCAGACCCTGTTTAAGGATAATATTACAGACAGTCAGCCAGATATTTATTTAAAATATATATATTGCTCAGTATATCCCAGCCCTACTGCATGGCCTTAAACACTAAACACCAATGCAGCCAAAGACAAACAACAAACTAGAAAGGTGGCCATAGCACTGAAAGATACAACAATTCTAAAAAAATGTAAGGCTTGGAGAACAATTCATAGAGGTTTAGAGAATCAGATCCATCCCTTCCGTTTCTATCTGCCTTACGAATAACAACCCCCCCCCCTTTCCTGTATATTTGACAGCCACCCACACAAGGATTACATGGATGTTGACAGCATAATCATGACTCCTTCCCTTAATCTTTCCTCGTTCTTTACTAAGGCCTCATTGTGGCACTAACATGGTGGATATCAGCCCCAGTCCCTCTGGGCCACCATACAGGCCTCAGCAGAATAGCAAACAAGAGTCCTACAGAGATATTTCACTACTTCAGTCCCCCATGCACATCAGAGCTGAGACACAGGGCAACAGCATTTGCTACATTAAGACAAAACCAGCTGCAGACAAACAGCAGCAACAACAAGAGCTGAGATTAATTTAAATATTGACAAACAACTGGTGTCACAGGTGATGATGCATCTCATCTCTTATCCCTAAACAGTCAGTTATTGCTTGTGATGATAAAAGCACAATGTAATTGAATGATTTATTTTAACAATGTAAGATTTACTTTAAAAGCAGAGTGATTCTAGAAGAAGGGCAGATTCTAAACCACATTTACATAGAAAAGGTGATTATAGCTTTAACCTATAGTATAAAGGTAATTATAAACATTAACAGTCATCATTCCTAGGCATCAGATGAAAGAAGCTAGAAATGCAGATTTAAATGTGTCAATACAGATTGTAAATCAAATGCATCATGAAATCAATTGTCATAATGTATAGAAATAAGTCAAGTCAGCCAATTTTTTTTATATCGCAATTTTCAAGACAGATTTTTAAGATATTGTCACAAAGGAGCTTTACAGAATCTGGGCCAAGGCCCCTAATGAGCAAGCCAATGGAGATGGACGCACAAGAAAAACTCCCTACGCTGGAGGAAGAAACCTTGGGAGGAACCCTGGTTCAGAAAGGAAACCCATCCTCCTCTGGCTAACATGGATAATAATGCGGTAGTTGAGGTGAGCAGGAAGCCCCATTGATGGATGATTCGGTTGAAGGAACAAGAGGGGCAGCGGTCCCTAATGTACAGGTGGGCCGCAATGACCAGATCAAGTAAATGAATCTTAGGGCTGTCCATATGGGACCCTCCTGAGAAGGAGTGAGTGATTTCCAGCGTAAGAACTTTATCCAGAAGTAAGGCATCCAGATGGATCATGTGGGTCCGGACAGCAGAAGAAGGTTCATCTTGGTAATTAAAAACATAGAACTTCATTCAAGAAGAAAAAAGAAAAAAGAAAAAAGAAAACAAGCCTCACGACAGTCCACTCTCAAGAACAGGGATGTCATGAAACAAAACCAGGAAAATAATTTACTACTCAATACCCTTGTTTATGGGTAATTGTGATGGGAGTTTGCAGAAAACCAATGCAAAAATCAAACTCCGAATGGCTGCTGTAATTGCATGGCCATCTCATTCTACAGCACCTCATATATCAAATGAATAGCATAACCAAAAGAAAAGAGGTAATTACAAAGTTCACTTATGTTCAGTTCTATTCCAATTCATTTCCTTTCAAGAAAAATAAAAGACAGTACATATTACAAACACACTCAAATTACTTTTTTCTACTACACAATAAAGCTAAATAATTAAGTACCTCCATGTTTCATTGTCAAGATTCCTAATGATCGTCCTGGTGAGACTGCGCATGTATTCCATTAAAGACTGAATTACTGAAGGAGATAATGTGCTGAACACATTTAGAAGGTTTACAAAAGCCTTTGTGTGAGAAAACTGCTGAAAGACTCCCTTAGGGCAGACTTCAATCATCTGATCTCAGATTGGTCAATTTTGCTCATTACAGGCACAACTAGACATATGTCCACGAGGGATGACTATTCACCAAATGCTTCAAAAAAGCCACATCAACTTAAGGGCCACTTTGTGCATGTGTCTGCCTTTATAGATGAAAATGATGTAAAACACACACCTGTTGAGCATTTTGTTAAACATAATTTTTTCCACAGTAAAACAGGTTGGTCTGTATGTTCCCGAAACACAAAGGTAACCACCAGACAGGTTTGTAAAAAAACTCAATGACTAACTGGTTGATTAATGGGACAGGTGTCAGAAATAGCCCCATGTTTTACATATGGAGAGACATACACGCAGGGTCAAAAAGGCCAAAATGAAATCAATAGGAATGAATTTCTAATAATAAATGATGTGAATGTATTACGGATATATATGATGGTGAGAACATCATTTGTAGACGTAATGGACCATGGTGTTATACTTCAAACAACATGTTAAGTACTTTTCGGACGCCATTCATTTTGCATAGAATGGCATTCCCTCTTCCCAGTTAAAGTGTGATACTAGCCATTGGAAGTGAAAGTGGCTATATGTCCTTGTGAACACATTCAAGCACCACAACGAAATGTGACCTTTCAATTTAACCCATCACACGTGCACACGTGGAGCAGTGAGCAGCTACCAACAGAACCCGGGGAGCAGTGTAGCGGGACGGTACCTTGCTTAAGGGTACCTCAGTAGTGCCAGGGCCGGGACTCATACCTTCAGTTCCCAAAGGCTGTGTCCTAAACACTAGGCCTCCACTGCCTACAAAGCTTAACGCCCAACGTGAGGGTGCTGGTTAACAGACATAACAGAATTAGCTGCGTTTCCTCTAAACACACTAAGCTAGGCAGTGAGCCTAAAGGGCAATGCTTTACGTGTCTTGGAGGAAAAACGTTAGCCTTCACACTGTCAGGTGAGTAGCATTGAGTTATAAGGAAGAAGAAAAATAAGTGTATACATGTGTACGAATTGCATCTGAACTGCATTTACTGAGGGAAAGCAGCACATTAAAAACAGCATCATTTCCTGTGCTGGACCAGATATGTGAACATTACGATGGACAAGAGTAACAAATAGCAAGTGCACTGATTAACTGACCCCACCCATTACTGAAGCAGACAGCTCAATTTAGAGCTGAGGCGTTAACACAGCTGCCAATCATTATGAGTGCTCATGAAAGAAGCGAAGCCCCACCCGGAAGGCCAAAACTAAGAATCCAAAAAGGGACAGAACAGACTAAACAGTTTTGGGTGCTGAAGCAGACCTGATTGTCTCATAAAAACCACGATTAATTGACCAACGATTTATTCAAGCATGAGTTTAAGAGGAAAAGATACAAAGTTTTTGGCTCCTTTAAGCACTGTAGGGCATCTGCAAATGATATTACAGCAGAGTGTGACCTTAGCTTTGCCTTGCTCCATTTGTGAAAACACAGTTGAGCTGAATGCAAAGGACAAACACACCATGCACCTGCAAAGTAAACAAATCTCGGAGAGATTACAGAATCAGCATAATTTCGTTTCCGTTAACATGTGCTAAGAGGCTTATCTGAGTGAATAGATAAAAAAGCTGAAACAATGCATTTTATGTGGAAATTGTGTGCTTGTCTTCCTCTATTTCCAGGGACAAGGAGGTGGGGGGGGGCAGCGAACGGCAAGGGTAGATCAGCACATCCATCACTGTCGGCCAGCAGAGTTAAAGCAGAGCAGGAAATCACACCAGCCTCTGCTGCCGCACCTCTACACACACTTCAAGGGCACATGTGCATGTGTGTACAACGTCTACAGTGTGAAGGAAGGGAGGAGAGTCTGGAGAGATGATCTGCTGTCCGTTTTCTTCCCGCACGGTTTTGGACGTGCTTTCTTAAGTTTAACTTCTCGTTTTACTTTTTTTCTGTATGTAAAGTGTAAATACAGAGAGAGATGTGCAATCGTTACTTACAACTACACAATATTCCAATTTAGAAAAGAACAATATGTCCAATATGCGCAAACCCTTACACTTTTCATTTACTGCAACTGCCAAAAACGTTGGACAACTTGAACGTCAGAAAACACACTTTCTTAAGATAAACCTGCTCTGTTATGTTCCACACACCTACAATCCTTGCAAAACATGAACCTGACACAAAACAAGGGCTTAAAAGACATTGTGATTACATCAAAGTCTTTAAGAACAACAACAAAAGACAAAGCCTGCTAATATTCTTAATAACACCACCACTAATACCATTAACCACTAATACCAGGCTTTACTCTAAGCTTTGGGATGTTGGGGCAATGGTTTAACAGTAAGAAAGTTGCCCTGCAACCTGGACCTGAACTGAAATCCTGGACTGGTACAAGTACAACTGAGGCACCCACGAGCAAGGTAATGTGCCCAAGCACTGCTCCCCGGGTCAGCTGCCTACTGCCCTTACATGGATGGGTCAAATGTAGAGGTTGAATTTTATCAAAATGCTATTTACTGCCTATAAAGAGACCATTTATTAGAAGTTATAGTAAAAATGATCAAATCATAATTATTCACAACAAAATTCCTGACCCAAAACACAAGCATGTTAATTTAGCTTTCTGTAATGTCATTGCACCACTCGTCATGCTGAAACGGCTCACAGGAGAAAGGTGTTAAAAGCAGCGTCTGCTTTTAAAGGAAAGGCAGCTTATTTTAAGAATGCAACACCCCAGCGCTGCGCCCAGTTTGCACAACACTCAATGCAGAAAATATCCCATGTTGTCAGTGTAAATGGTATCGCTTCTTTACTTCGCTCATCTCTGCTCTCATTGAAGAAATAATGCTTGGTTAAGGCAGTGACACGTTTACCACAGCAGTAGGCATGTCACCATCAACGTGAGTGTTTCAGTCCTACTGCAACCTGTAGAAGCTGTTTTTGAATCAAACTGTATGGAGTAACAAATTCACACACACAGAGACAGAGAGAGACAGAGAGACAGAGAGAGAGACAGAGAGAGAGAGACAGAGAGAGAGAGACAGAGAGACAGAGAGAAAGAGAGAAAGAGAGAAAGAGGTGTGCTGCACTTCTGCACTCACCAGAAACACTCTATAGGCATCCTTCCGTTTCACAGACCCCCAGCATGGGTCAGTGTCATTGTACTTCAAGCTGCCAGTGCTGCAGGAATGATTTCCACTATAAGAACAGAGACAACTTAAATTAACATTTGGTAATCAATCATCACAGAAATAGAGAGAAGGGCATTAGATCATCATCATTGGCCAGTGTGTACATGTATCTGCTTGAAGTCTTGAATTAACCTTTATATGCCCAGATGTGTTATTTTAAAGCTACTAGTGCCAGGCTGGACAAGCTTCACAGAATGCTGGCAAAATCCCAAATAACATCATGTGGAACACACTGAAACTTCAGAACACAACCTTTACCAAATCAGGACATTTAGAGTGGGCTATTAATTAAAGGCGTCTTACGTTCTTGTAAGTGTGAGCAGACTGAGATCGTTAAAGAACATTTAATTTCCAGTAAATTGGCAAATTCCAAAACTCAAAGACAGATTATGCTGTTGTAGCTAATGAAATCATGGCTGGCTGCAAATGACAAGAACAAATCTGTTGCCATGCTAACGTTTGCTCATTTACACAACAATGACAACAAATCAATCCGGGCAGTGAAACCTTTTACCACTTTTCTCGTTAGGCTGAACTGAACTTAAACTTGCAAAGGCTGATATGGAAGAGTCGTTGGTGGATGGAGCATGGGTAGAGCAGTTGCCCTGATCGGAGAGAGATCAGGGTAGCAATCCATCTAACAGTCGAAAATTACTCGCTCATTTAGATCATGGGAATCAAGTTCTGCTTAGCTGCTTCTGAAGGAAAAAATAAGAAGCTCTCAGTAAATCCCTGAAGTCTTTCACAGCTCTGGCAGCCAGGGTTCATACAGATGTAATGAAGCCAGATTTCAATCTCTGCCACCTTCCCCCAGCTCAGACAAGCAAACAGGGTGACGAGGCCGTTGGCAGAGGATAACTTGTATTAAGTGTTCCAGCTTCAAACACCGTAAACAAATCCACATATTCTCACTTCAGACTAGAGGTCATGGGACTCTTAAAATGAAAGAACCTAAACAGTTCCATGGTAAAGTGGGGCAGGACTTCCCATTCATTTGTACAGAAAAAGAACTAAAAAAAAACGTTGAAATTTTGACTTTCAAGAGTGTATCTTTTCGCCAGAACTGATTCGTTTTTTTCTCAAACATCAATATACCCCCCCACCCCCACACCAACACAAAGGGTATTTCTTTGTTGGTCCAAATGACCTGCCAATAAACCAGGCTGACTTGATGTAAATAATTTATGTTCTTGTCGTCAGCAGTCCACCACCTTCATTTTGCCATTCTAGGTACTGCCCTCTGACAGGGCAAGTGGTTTAGAGGCAGAAGTGGTCACATCATAATAAGACGGCGGCTTGAGAAGCACCACCCTAGGCGGAGGATGAGGCTGGCCGACACTGGCCCCATATGGTATTTCTAATGGCACGCTGCTTGGCTTGATTTCAGCGCAATAAAAAGATGTCTGGGAGCCAAACAACAAGGGCCAAATGCCAAAAGCCATGGGGGAAAGTCACAGAGGCTAAAGGCCAATTCAGACACATGAAAAAAAAAAAAAAAAAAAAAAGAGGGAAAACAGGAGGAGGAAAAAAAAAAAACTAGAAGAGGAGCTTACTGAAGTGCCTAAGCAAATAAGCTGCAAGTCTGCCAACAATCAGCAGAGGTGCTGTGACGAATACAAACTCTCGATGTCCAAATAAAAGCGGACAAATATTACAGAGCCAAATCAGGAACAGTGTGTAATATTTAGAAAAGGGGAGGAACTTGGCTGAACTCACCAGGACACTTCCATCAAGGACATGGGCACAGCCGCGGCATAAATGGCCAAATCACCATACAGGTACACAATGATGCAGATGTAGAACATATTGACGCCAACTGTAGGGCAACAAAGAATGAGGACAATGGAGTCAGTCTAGAAGTTGACAGTGCTGTTACAATATTTTGAAACAGAAATGGTATCATGAAACAAAATTCGATTAAGCCACACTTCCTGAGAATACTTGGATAATCCAAAAATATCTAACAAATCAGACACGCGGCATCATTAAAAAGTATTTGATTTGTTCCATTTATGCTGGTCCCAATTGTTTTAGAGCTTCATATAAAATCTAACACAAAAAGGGAATCTGAATAAAAACAAAAATCATTTTTCCAACACCTATAGGGTCTGTGTGGAGAAAAAGTGAATTTCAGCTGTCAACCAATCAAATTTAGTTGATTATTTGGGTCCATCAGACTAGATATACCCAGGCTTGATTACAGTCAGGCTTTGTATTTAACCACCACATAAACAGAATCTTTCCACATTTTTGATTGTTCTCTTAAACATTACATCAAAAGGAGCTATACACAGTATTGTAAACATCAACCAGACAAACCACATCAATAGAATAATATTTTTTTTCAAAATGTATGCATTTCATTTTCAAAACACACTACACACCAAGACAATTACATACATTACAATTAAGTTTTTTTTTTTTAATGTGTGTCCATTTTGGAGAGCCAGACAATCAAAACAAAAAGGAAGCAAAAGATGAGAACAAGAACTTCACAGAAAGAACTAATTACCATTAGTCAGTTCAGCTACTTTAAATCACCCATTGCTGACGCAGGCATTCGACTGCACACACACACACACAGCACACAAAAGCATCATCAATAGAACAGCGAGCTTTGGAGCTATTGTACATGAGCCTAATGTCATCATGCTCAATGCAGAGCTTCAGCTACAGCAGAGCATATTCCTGAAGGTCTGGTGCTGAGCAGTTGTGTGACTTCCCTGCTCAAAACACACCTGGTTCAACCAACCTCCAGGACTGGAGTTGTCGACCCCTGAGGTAGAGGGATATAAAGCCCCACCAGCACTGGGCTGTGGAGAAACAGAGCTGTGTTTTCTATAGTGATGGTGTGATGAGTATCTGATCAAACACCCTTGTAGTCAATTGCAATCAAATCCTCAAAGCCATGTTTAAACATTTACTGTAAGGCCATTCTAGTGCAGTAGAGGCTGCTACTGCCAGAGGATAAACTCCCAATTGTTTTTTTAATTATAGTTTAATATGATTGGTCTATGTTGAGCCTAACACTAATAAAACTGAACAGGATGAAATTTGAAATTGTCGATATTTCTTGGTGTAAACAGCTGAAACTCAAAAGGCTCTAACCAATGGATATTGTAATATACACACAGAGTTTCCTAGAATTCCCACGAGTTTTGATTTCTGCTGTTAACTAGCTACTAGCATATGTACTGGTTGTTACAAAAGTACCGGTCAAGGGGGTGGAACATGTTGGGCAGCAAATGAACAGGCAGTTCTTGAAGTCAGTGGGATGGAAAATGGGCAAGCATTAGGATCTGAGCAGCTTTTACAAGGGTCAAACTATGATGGCTAGACGATTCACTCTCCAATACGCCAAGTCTCCTGGTGTGGAGTAGTTAGTACCTACAGATGATCCAGGAAAAGGGACTTGGACGCCCCAGGCTCAGTGCTGCACATAGAGGTTAACCCAATGGAATTGATCCCAGAGAAGAGCTATTGTAGCACAAATTGCTGAAAAAGTTCATGCAGGCCATGACAAAAAGTGTCATAATGCACAGTGCATCGCAGCCAGTATTCATGCGAATGTTCCTTTGACACCTACCACCAATCTAAACATCTATAGCTATAGATCAGGTACATCCCTTCATGGCAATTATTCCCTGGCGACAGCAACCTCCTTCTGTAGAATAAGGTGACCTCTCTGTGCAAAAATTGTTCAGAAATCTCTTGAAGAACATGACAAGTTCAAGGTGTTGCCTTGGCCTCCAAATTCCCTAGGTATGAATCTAATCGAGCATCTGTGTGATGTGTGATGTTGTGGACAAGCCAGTTTAATGCAGGAAGCCTCAACTTGGAGAACGCACAGGATCTGTTGCACAGTACACCTTTAGTGGTCTTACAGAGTCCATGTCTCAATCAAAGCTTTGTTGGGATGCGGGGGACAATATGAGGCAAGTTGTTTTTATGTTATGGCTGATCAGCATTATTGTTTATTATTACTTCATAACAGCACTAAACATTATAAAAGTAAGATAATCTGAGCTTTATCATATAGATTGAGCATTAGACTGGAAATAATACATTAATGCTTCTATAATGCAGGCTCGATACAAAATACAACAGCTACGTATGCTGTGATAACTGTGAACATTGCAACATTATGTATTGTTATATAAGTATTGTATGTTTCTTAACCACTTTGTCCTCTTCACCATGACCCCCACTGTCGACAAGTAGGATACCACCTAACCCCATGCCCACCAGTCGGCAATCATTAGCCCACACCAATGCAACAAATACCGATATATCGCCAGCAATTTGCCCCTCCCACTGAGACTGTATATCCATGCTGCACCATTCTCTGACCAATGTGAAATTGAATCATGCTAATTATGAAAGTAATCCCTTTATGATAAACTCTCATTCACTCTTCTCCTCTTATGCCTCACCGCCTACATCTACTGTGCATGACGAGAACGCTTTCGAGAGGAGCAACAGAACAGCATGCTGTGTCACACATCCATCACACTTGAGTTCTAGCGAGAATCTCCAACAGCCCTGCTGGCCCCATCAGCCCATTTATTACTGCCAGGCAAATTAGAGCTCACAGTCTATTAAAGCTAAATAAAAAGGCTAAGGCTACGCTCTTTTTTAGAGCCTTGATTGATGTCTTTCGCAGGAGTAAAAAAAAAGGGCAATAGCTGCCATGTGCTTCCCGCCAATCGCTTAGACGCAATAAGTCAAATGAAGAATTGTGAAAAGTTGGACCACATGCACTAAAGTATAATTAAATATCTGTTGCATGCACCGTGTACCTCTTTTGTATTATGATAAATTATTCACATCAACATTCTGCACTGACGCACAAAATATTATAATCATAAGGAAGCCTATAACGTGTACAATGTAACAAATGAAAAAAATGAAAAAGATCCATCGTTTTATTACATGTACACGAATCATGTGGCCATAGACAAGTGTAAAGTGTCGATATAAAATTCTAATTTTTAAAAGCTAGACAACACAGAAAAAAAACTATACATAAAATGTTTTGAGTACCGGTGTCAAGTCATGATCCGAGTCATCCCTAATGATAAATGAATTACAACCTTAAGAATTCCACACTGCTGCTTCTGGTGAGAATCGCCTTAAACCATTATGCGTTTGAACAGCTCTCACTCAGGCTCATCTGGTATTACGTTCTAAGCAGAGACTCTAGAACAGGAGTAATGGGTGAGGACTTGAAATTTCAATAAACTGCACTAAGGCCTTAAATGTTTACAAGGCACATACGCTCCTGTAACAGATTTGATGAAAATTTGCACCGCCAAGTCAAACAAGCTCATTGATTTTTCTCCCACCGCAGTAACTACTTCTGTTAATGTTCGTCAGCGTCCTCTGTGCACGAGCTTTTTAAAAAAGCAAGGCTTCCCCAAAAACAACATGCAGACACCTCTAAACAGAAACACTCGGCAGTTTAGTGAGATTCACATTCCTGAACAAGAATTTCGTAAAGTTTGCATTGAGCATCATCACTCTGCAGGAGCCACCGACATTCTATTCATATTTCTACATTTCTATATTACGTTAAAGTCGAGAGGACGTTTAAACAGCGGCTCACACAGAGCGATAAACCTCACGCCTTTTACTGACGTATCTTCTCTGTGACTTTAGCCAAAGTCGCATTCTAATCAACGGGCGAATCGTTGTCGGCGGGAAGGTTACATTCACACTGCGGACCAGTGCAGATAAACCAGCGCCCATCAAAATTCCTGTCAGTCCCTCTGGGCATACATCCATGGCCCCCATCCAAGCCTTCTTGTTTTCTCTCTCTCTCCCTCTCTCTCCGTCCCTCTCGCTTTCTTTCTCAGTCAGGTACAGATCGACAAGATCTGAACGTCCTTTATGAAGAAGGGCTTTGTTAAAAGGAACAGTTAAAGAGGAACTCCAAAACGGATCCACAGTGCTTTAATGTCAAATGGTTCACTCTAGAAAAACCTACAGACATGGATTTCTTTGCAGTGGTGGGGATATAAACTAACTTCAAACTTTTTTTTTTTTTTAAGTTAATTTGTAGTTAATGGTAAAAACAATTATGCCTTACAATGCTTTGCATGCAGTTCTCCAACAAATGTAAATAAAAAAATATATGTTAAAACTATCACACATTTTTCAAAAGTAGAAAAAAAATTCACACACACTGTTGTTTAGGCAAAACACGCTGTTCTGAAATGCAGCTAATGAAGTGAAAGTGACTCTTTGTCACTGTGAACACACTCAAGCACCACAACGAAATGTGACCTCTGCATTTAACCCATCACACATGCACACGTGGAGCAGCAGGCAGCCCGGGGAGCAGTGTAGTGGGACGGTACCTTGCTTAAGGGAACCTCAGTAGTGCCCGGGTCGGGACTCAAACCTGTAGCTAATAAGTAATGGAAGCTTTCACGCAAACCTTTATCGTAGTGCAAAGTCCATTCCTAAATTCTTAAACACTTTAACGATGCGGTCCAGAAAAAGCACAAATACGTTGCACCACTATATATTAGCAGCAGTCATTCTGAAGCCTGAACTGTCAGTATTTGTCCACTTCATCAAGTCTATTTATGAATACTATGGGCAGTGGTGGCATAGTGGTTAGGACATTGCCCTTGGGATCTGATGGTCGCAGGTTCAAATCCCGGTCCAGGCACTACTGAGATACCCTTGAGCAAGGTACCGTCCCACTACACTGCTCCACGTCTTGAAAGTCACTCTGGATAAAAGCGTCAGCCAAATGAATAAATGTAAATGTACTTCAACGCTTTACATGCACATATTAGATATTTCAGCTTGGTTTTGATCTTCCCCTTTAAAGCAATACTCAAAACAGGAGGGCAGTGTACAGAGACCTAGCTTGAGGCAATATCCTATTAGACACAAGTGGCAATATCCTGGTTAAATGTCAAGAAAAATGGTAAAAGTGAAAAAGAATTAAGAGAGAATAGGGTTTGGGCACATATTTGTGTGGGAGAGAAGGGTTCCTCAGCTCAGTGTGTGTGAGCAACAGTCCTAAGCCTGGAGCCTGCGGTGGTCCTAACGTCACGTCATTAACTCCTACAGAGAAAGGCCGTCAAGGATCAAGAGTCCATCTGATTGGCTTTCTGTGCTCAGTCTCTTAAGGCCAGGCCTGCTGCACACCCGAGCAATCTTAGCCTTTGCTTTAAACACCTTAAAAATAAAAAAAGATGGATCATTAACTCCCACAAAACAATCACTGCAAAGTTTCAGCTTTATTTACCTTTCCCGCTAAATAAAGGCATGTACTACACAGACCCTTCTCCCTTGGGGGGAAAAACCCCCACAACAAATGCACACTGTACAGCATCCCACTACAATAAAAAAAGTCTGCTGGATCTGCACTTCCTATCGTGCAGATAAATTGTCCCATTGTTCCTCTAACGGAGTCTGTCCCTGGTCTCCAATAAAAATAAGATGGCAAGTCCTTACAGAGGTGCAGGGATACTTAAGCTCAATTGTACTGGATACATATGCTGCTCTTTACACGAGACGTAGTTACAAAGCAGCTTTAAAGAAGCGGTAAATGATCAAGCTGATGGCAACAACTGCAAGAACCACTCAGTAAACAGCATGAGGAAGAAACTTTGAGAAGAACCAATAAAAAGCTTCTGTAGATAGTGGGGAAAAAGCAGTGCAAGTATACAAGCAAGAATAGCAGCAATTGGTGTAAAATTGAGAGAGAGAGAGAGAGAGAGAGAGAGAGAGAGAAAAGAAAGATGTACTACATAACTTTGCCAAAATATTTAGTATGCAATTCATTTCAAATGATAACTGTGTGTTTCACACTACTACACACTGTAAACCCCATGGATGCAGTGTTTGTGCCTAAAACTAGTCTGGTGGCAAATTGGTTGCCAATTTCAAGTTGACCAGTATATAGTATAGTATATGCCCTATAGAAACCAAATTGACTTGTTCTGATTAGCTAGAAGAACACAGTCCATCTTGGTAGTTTACGGTGTTAAACTAGTAACAGAAGTTTATATAGTGAATCTCTAATCAAAGTTGAACGGGCAAAATTTGCCAACATTCCATAAAGCTTATACGACCTTATAATAGTTGTGCTAAAAACAAAAAAAATAAATGTTTGCGGAACATTGATGGGTAATATACAATATTATGGAATACAATTGCAACATTTGTTTATTATTACACACCTCTAAAGCTCTACACCTACAGGAGACCTTGTGCCCACCTAATTCATTATGACTAGAGGAGTTGGGCTTGGCTCCTGCATTGCACGGAGAGAGGTTTTATCTCTTCAGCCAATCGATACATTCCCCGCTCAAGCACCTGGATGAGAGGACAAAGTGGCTGGCCCACTCCATCCTGTGTGGGCAAAGGTTAGTGCGCAGGGGGCTATTTTAACACTTCAGGCTTTAATAGAATAATCCACAGGGCCGTCGAGGGGGGGTGATGACTGCTGCTCTGAGAGAGAGCAAAGCCCCCCTGCTGAAAGCGCAAGGTTGTGTGCGCACAAGAACATTTGAGTATGTAACAAGTGCAGCACCTAGTGGATGAGGTTCACACTTGTAGATGGAACAACCAGTAGTGAGCAGCAAGGGCAGCAGGACAGTTTTTCTAGCACCTAGTTGTTCCCCCTCACATACATTTTGAGAAGATGCCAAAAGCAATGCTGTTGAGGTATTACACTGCTCTGCACCGTGTAAGAGATTGTTGAGTCAGCCATTACTTAACGTGGCCAGCACGACGAAGCAAAAAAACCCAGCCATCTGATGATGCTGGGAAGGAAAAGGTTGGGGAAAAAAGATATAAAAAAAAATAAGATTCACCAGATGAGAAAATTGCCTCCGTCTGTAGTTCAAGGTGAACATCATTCTCCTTTCTATTTGCCTCAGTAAGGTTTTCATTAGCTGGTGTTTCAGCCTCTACATGCATCCCTGGTTCGTTGCTGCAATGTGTAGACAGGAGATTAAGCTCAGCAGTGATGTGTCTGAATAGGTAATTACTAAAGGCAATTTAACCATTACTAATTACATCCTATTAACGGCCAATAACCCCTATGTGTGGCCACTGAAAACTAGAAAAAAAAAGGGCTGACCTCTAAATGACCTTCAAGAACTACAGTAGTTCAAAGAATAGCTGTGAAACTTCTATCACATCGTTTCACCCTGCAGGAGAATGCTCAGGAAGTCAGGAATGTCGAGATTTTAGTAAAAACCTAGTTAAAGTCACATTTGAAGGAACGCAGAATTTTTTACAAAAATTTTTTTTTTTAAAAATGTCTGTCAATTGTCCCATTGTCTTCATAACATGCAAGTCCATTTGGAAAAAGCAGCTTTGTTCAAGGGGCATGATTCCACCTCTGCTGCATCTATAATGGCTACAGAGAAAGGCACTAAAACTGGTTTAAAAATGTCCACTCACTAGACACTGGCTTGGGCAGAACCATCCGAGCATTTACAAAACACGCAATAGTTTTCACAGCTGCTACATCGTCATTTTCTTTATTTTTTTATGACTTTGTGCACTGTGTGTCACCTCTACGACAGCAAAGGGAAAGGAACTGCTGTCTCCTGCTTCACTCCGTCAGTCCTAAATTATGCTTCAATAATAATAACGCAATCATCGGGTCAGCCCTTCTCAGTTTGGGTCCAGGCCTGTTATAAAGAAATTTTTATTAACTATTAACAGCCATATAAACATCTGCAGTTAACAAATTATCAAAAAAGATCTTTTGATCTTTGTTGATGTCCACAGATAACGGTGATTATACACCAACAATGACAAAATTTACATTTTGCAGTAATTTTCATACTGTAAATAAACACAATATAAATTAGTAACATTGGAAAACACCTTCAGGCCCTAAAATTATAATCAAGATCAGGTGCCTCTGATTAAAACCTCCTGCATATGGAACCTGTCTTTATTAAACCGGACATCTAGGGTCTGGTCTTCTCTTTGCTATTGTATCTATGTGTAGTGCTATTGTGTGAAGTACACAATCTACAGAACTGTCAAAGGCCTTCAGAAAAATGTTTTGGATGCCCAAGTGTCTAGAACAGGATTTAAAAGATCTCCAAATAAACTGAAATGAATCATTTCACTGTAAGGAAAACCATAACATAATAAGTCATGGTAACAAAGTTCAAACAACTGCCAATTTGTGTCCAGAACTGGTCCCTCAAGCAAATCAGCACGTTCAGCTTGAGAGCAGACTGCCTGATGTGAAAGGAAGCCGCTAAAAACACCCCACCCCCTAAAAAAGATGACGTCTTACCAAAAAAGCAGAAGAACTAAAGAACAGGAGTTAGCACAACATATGCATACTGGGTATACTATGAGCGAAACAGTTTATTTTAGTCATTCATTGCACATATTATGGCACAAATCTTAAGTGGCTGGGACTAACACTCACCAGTCTGGCTAGAATCTTTTCTCGCTCTTTTATTTACATTTATTTGCCACAATCCATATGATGAAAAAGAAATCCAGGTCATGTTTTCTTGGTGCATGACCAGTTATTTGTCATGTTATTCCTTTTTTTCAAATTTTCAAATGGAGGGTAAGAAAATGCAGAGCTGTGTGACATTACGAAGTACTGAGTGTATCAAAAAACAAAAGGACGTAACATCCTGCTTGGCTTAAATGTGGCTTCCAGTACAAAGACACACCATAATATGTAATGTAATTTATAATGTGGAATAATGCAAAGTGGAATAAAACAAACCTTTAATGTTTTTTTTTTTTTTTTTGCACAGTTCAATCAGGATGTAAATAAAGTGCTGTTAATGTAAAGTGGTCAATTCTGTAAAAACCTTGGATGTCTTTGCATTGACCATAAACTGCTGTAAAGTCTACAGTACAAATTTAGTAATGAACCAACCTTACGATGCCCTGCAGGCAAACTCATGAAAATGGATGCTTTGGGAACCTTAGTGGTACCTTCTTTTTTTTAAGAGTAAAATTTGGGAGCATGAACTTTTCAAAGAGATTTTAAATAGATATGTAGAGATATTAAAGGTTCTTCATGCTCACACATCTCATTTACTTTTCCAATGTTTTTTAAACCACTGAAAGTTTTTTAGCAAACCAAAAATGGTTCTTCAAACAAACAAAAATCATTCAAATAGTGTTTCCATCCCCTATGAAGGTATTCTAGTCTTACCATGTAGCTTTCAGCACAGCCTATATACAAAGACCCTAACTGCACCAGCAAACCAAAGCAGAGGCTGTGCAATCTGAGAACCACTAGAGGGCTACATAACTACAGTTTTCAAAAATATTATTCATCTACAGCTTGCCCCTCCAACAGGACCTTTCTTGATGAAGTAGGGGAAAAACAATACAAATGAGAGGACACTGTGACCACTATGCCTTCACTTCAGTCCAAAAGAGGAGCACCTGCAAAGAAAAACTATGCTACAGGCAAATTTCATTTTAAATTAATAGTAACAACCTTTACTTTACTCTGGGCAGTGTATGAGAATTCTTACCTTTATTAAAAAACATGGACGCCATCTGTCCCATCTCGACTCTTTCCACAATGTCAAAGTGGTCTGCTGACCCTCCACGCTCTTATAATAAAAAAGTACCATTATTTTAGAACAGTATTGTACCATAATTACAGGGGACAAAGTCCTAAGGAAATTAGCAGGGGGAGTACTCACGAACAGAAAGAATCGGTCGAGTCTCAACTGATTCTGCTCGTCCCCGAATGGGAACCTCGTCATCCGAATAGTCAGAACTAGAGTCACTGTTGCTGACCTGGAGAGAAAATACACTCTCAACTTCAGTCTCTTAGCATATTTACAAATGACATGGACAAAAAAAATAAACTGTTATATTCAGTTATATTAAAAAATATTGTGGCGGGTAAGCGCCTTACTTATATTAAACATCATTTTCTGAATTAAAATACCTTATTTGTTGGATTACAATTGAAAATTATTTTTCAAAACATCCAGAGAAACTTATTCACAACTATGATAAACATGATCATACTGCGCAATAAAAATCATTGTGTTTGGTTATTTGCATATTGCAACCACAAATATTAGTACTGAAAATACTGTGATAATGTTTAGACAATGCAATATTATATGGCCTATTTAACACACTATTTCATCACTGCAGTTTGAATCCCACAAAACATTAACCCTGCAATAAAAAATTACATATACAATTATTGTGCAGAAAGGTTAATCGAGTTATTAAACTAGAAGCTATTATTCGTTTTTACAAAAAACTTGCCATATTTTTACATTTTTGAACAAGCAAACATTTCACCCATGATAATTTCCACAGATAAAGGTAATAAAACTCCAAAAATGACAATATTTTGCAGTAATTTTCAGAATGGAAATAAACAAAAGACAAACACTGAAAAACACCTTTAGACCATTAAATTATAACCACGTGTTCCAGATTAGGGGCCACTAATTAAAACCTCCTGCATGTGGAACCTGTCTTTATTAAGCCTGATATCTAGGGTCTGGTCTTCTCTATGCTACTGAAGTTGTGCAGTGCCATTGTGTTCCTCTACAGATCTCTTTTTTGCCTTCAGAAAAAAATGTTTTGGATGCCTAAGAGTCTGGCATAGGCTTTAAAAAAGATCTCCAACTGATTTGAAATGAATTGTTCCACTATAAGTAATCACAACATAGTAAGTCAAAATAAGAATGCTCCAGCAAACTCAAGATGTTTGGCCTTCATTTTTGTTGTCTGCCTTCAGTCTATCAAAAAAGCAAAAGAACTGAAAAACAGAGGTCAGCACAACATACGCATACTGGGTATAGTGATGAAGGATCCAACCTTCACTTTTACATGAAGCAATGGATTGTGGACATTTTGAATAGACCAGACCAACTTTCCTCCAAGAGTGTTTCCTGTCAAACGTCTGAACTACAGAGACACAGAGAGCATTCTAAGAGCAGCGAAAGTGAAAAAAGCAGTGACTTACAAAAACAACAAAATAAGATTTCTCCCAGACCTCTCTCAGAGGACGTGTACATGCAACAAAAACAGTATGACAACGTGAGCAAAAAGCTACAGGACATGGGAATTTTTAAACAAAGGATGATCTTCCCCGCTAGGCTGCTGCTGACCAACACAGAGCACGAAACTGAAAACTTACCAAAGTAAAATGGGTCATAAAAAAGGGTAAAACAGCTTAAATTTTGAACATTGAAGATAAACCCAACATGGCCAGGACAGTTCCTCTCTGCTTCCTACCCTTCTAATGCTAGAGGCGTAATGACATCACATAAATCTCTATCACAAACTGAAGGGGTAACAGAAGTTCCCAAATGTAGATTTTTAATCATTCAAGACCATAATCTCACTCTAAAATTAAAGGTCATTAAAACATGGACCAAATAACCAACTGCTAGTGACAAAAGTCTATAGATTTACAATCACAATGAAACTGGACACATTTGACTAGTATAGGGGGCATGTAAGGAAAAAACCTTTGCTCTCCAAAAAGACCACAAGAACACGACTTCAGTTTGCCATAAAACATACTGGCAAAGACCAGGCCTTTTGGGATAATGTGCTCTGGACAGACCAAAACCATGAGGAGTTGTTCGGTCATGGTAACATTACACCAAAGGTGAAGAACCTCATACCATTTACTGCCACAGTGACTGGGCAACTCATAGTCAATGATTCAGCTGAAGTTGAACCAGAACATTAGCGAATCCATCAAGGAATGACTCAAAAAGAAGAACTGGAAGGTTATAGAACAGCAGAGTCAAATCCCAGATTTGAACAACATTGAAGTGAAAGTAAAAGTGACTATCATTGTGAACACACTCAAGCACCACAACGAAATGTGACCTCTGCATTTAACCCATCAGCGGGCAGTGGGCAGCTACCAACAGCGCCCGGGGAGCAGTGTAGTGGGATAGTACCTTGCTCAAGGGAACCTCAGTAGTGCCCGGGTCGGGACTCGAACCTGCGACCTTCAGGTCTCAAAGGCAGCGTCCTAACCACTATTCCACCACTTTTAAATGTCCTGAAGGAATTTTGGATGGAAGAGTGGTCACACATTTCAGAATGTATTTCTGCCACAGGGCCAAGATGAACTTCTGAGGCCAAGGTTGCACTTACTTTCTTCACAGAAGATCACTTCTACTGATATTTTAGTTGGATAAATGATTGAAAAAGCTACTCTTCCTGGTCACCTTTACCTGTAGGAACTGTATTAAAGAGGATCAGCTGTTTGCTTATTAAAATAATGTTCAACAGCTTCCAAAAATGTACTTATTTTTTCACATGCCCGTATCCCACTAGCTCAACTAAGACTACATGAGACTGCAGAGACCTTTGAGTTTGCTCCATGCTGCACTTGCTGTATTTAGTGCCAGTCTCACCTCTTCCTGCTCTCTTCTCTTCCATCGTAGCTGGGCATTAGCAGCAGCCATGGCCTCAATCACAAATGTAGTTGTCATGTAACTGAAGGCAGGCAGAGAAAAAAGAAACACATTGTGAGAGAGTTTGGTGAAAAAGTATCAGGCACTGAATAATAAGGATCTGCAATAAATAAAACCATGTGCTACAATACGTTACTGGCCTAAACTTCTGGCTTAAAACTCTGCTGTAACATGAATTGCTTTGCTGAGAATTTAGATTAAAGCTTAAAGATTCCTGACTTCATTTAAGACAAAATAAACTTATGTTTAGTCTGTTGGGTTTTGCTAGTTATCACACACTCCACTGCATGATGCATGCAAGCAAGCCCAACTTCCGAGCCTCCCTCCAACTAATCTTATCCACAACAGTAGAGAAGCCCTTACATATGAGTAGCAGCTAGTGACACACAGTTAAGAGAAAGCAAACATACATTTTAACTTAATTTTTAAACAACGGATCATCTTCCCCGCTACGCTGCTGTTGACCAACACAGAGCACGAACCTGAAAACTAACCAAAGTAAAATGGGTCATAAAAAAGGGCAAACCAGCCTCAAGTCAAGACAGTTTTCTTACAGAAAATGCATCTTGTAGACCAGGACAGGTCCTCTCTGCTTCCTACCCTTCTAATGCTAGAGGCGTAATGACATCACATAAATATACTCCATCACAAACTGAAGGCGTAACTAAAGATCCCAAATGTATATTTTTAATCATCAAGACCATATTCTCACTCTAAAATAAAAGGTCATTACAATATGGACCAAATAACTGCAACTGCTGGTGAAAAAAGTTCATAGATCTACAATCACAACTAAACTGGACACATTTGACTTGTATAGGGGGCATGTAAAAAAAAACCTTTGCTCTCCAAAAAGACCACCAGAACACGACTTCAGTTCACTTTTTAAATTCGTTAGGACTGATATGCAAATGAAAATTTTTTTGCTTACACTCAAATCTATCTGTGAGAGAAATAAACCCATTTTTACTCACTTCCACTTTATTCAGTACCTTAAACACCTGTATTCAGAATTCTTATCAGATAGAATACTATATGATTGTGTCTTGGTATTTTTTTGTGTATAGAAACAATAAAGTGTGTGTGTAATATGAACTGATTGTTTTATGTTCAGAAGTTTTTATTCTACAGAGCTCTCATTACAAACCACACAGAATGACTTGGAAACTACTTCAGAACAACTTTTCACACTAACTGTTTCCCTGCAACAACAAAAAAAAAAAAATCACAACCTCGAACACTTATGATCAATTCAGAAAAAAATGAGCATGACTACATGCATAACAAATATGCAGCGCCTCCCCCAGTTACACTGATAGGACACACCCACATGACTAGTTCTGACCACTGTAGTGTAGACAGTGTAGTGAAATTGTTACACACATGTTATTTAACAACACTTCAGAATGGTATTGGGTTTAGGTTACTCTACATAACACTATTTTCAGGGGGTAGATTTACTCAAATAGTACTTACCTCATAAAAGCTAAAAAAGAAATGAGCGCAAGGCTGACCACCCAACCAGCTGTGGCAAAGGCCTTGGGCATGGTCAGAGCACCAGTACCCACTATCAGATTGAACATGTATATCAAGCCAACCTATACAAACAGAAAAGAGCTTCCATTAGAACTTTCACAAGGACATAATTAACATAAATGACGCTTTTATCCAAAGTGACTTCCAAGACAGAGGAAACAGTCCAGCATTAGAGCTGCATAGGGCAACACTTAAGTGAGTGCCACAAAGAAAGATAGAAAGACAGACAGACAAACAGACAGACAGATACTTTATTGATCCCGAGGAAATTTTTTGTACCAGTAGCCACCATATACATAAAAAAAGTAAAGAATATAGAAGAAAGGACACATAATACAAAACAATGCAAAAAAAAAAAACAAAAAAAAAAAAACTGTACTATACAAAAAAAATATAAAAAGTGAAATAGAAAAATACACAAAATACAAACAATGGTACTGTACAAAATATATAGAAAACTATATACCTATAAGCTATAAAACTATAAGATACATACATGCACCAATAGTTCGTCCGTGACCGATAGACTTATGTGCTGAGGTGGGTGCGGAACAGTTGCATCTTGAGACGCTTCTTGAATGTGGAGAGAGACTCTGCAGATTTGGACTAAAATAAACTGTTTGGCCACTTAGACTGTGTATTCACCTACATCTCGATTTCACTTCAGTCTAATTACTTTCTTTAGTGGCCTACTCAACAAGATCCACATCAGCTGTCAATAAATGATCACTTTGCTGTGTCTGCTTTTTATTTTGCCATCTGTCTGAAAATGGCAACCCATTTCATAAACACTCTTGAAACTGAGTGGGCTAAAGACATCTAAACTAGAAACTAGTTATTTTTCATAAATACTTCAGTGCATGAATATTATGAACTACAACGGTCAGTAAAGTCGACCTATTGGTCTAAAATTCACATGGCAAAAAAGGTAATAAAAAGTCATACAGGGTTTGATGTGAAAATTGTCACTCTAAGTTATCTACAATTGGAAAAATTCCAAGCTGCTTTACATTAGATTATTGCATAAAATGATTTTGAATATTTCTATGTATGAGATATTGTTTCACTAGTGTTGAGATCAAGGCTCAAACTCACATTTTACAATACATTACACACATGGAATCTCTGCACAGTGCCACAACCGAACCATGTTTGATTCTCAAAAGACTTTAACAGATGTTGTTAAAAGAACCATTTTTCTAAATTAAATGACTGTGATATTTATACGTCTAACATAAGAATCAATGTCACTACCTGCTTACTAGTTTTTATACTATACATTTTATTTGTATTTCTAAACATTAAATTTTTTCTTCTAAATTTGCCAATTTTCCTCATTTTCTTTTCTCTATGTTAAATCAGTAGTGTCCAGTTGAGACGTTACACTTTCAGTTCTCGATCATTACAATGAACATGAAATCATGGGAGCCGCCAATATTAAGCCACTGATCCCTAGAAATGGAGGGGTCTCCAAAATACCCAACAAGTGATAAACACTAGAGGAGTAAATGTCCTAATAGTGTCCTGTAAAAATACACCAAAGTAAAGCAATTAATAAATAACTACAGCCATAAGACATGTTTAAGTTTCGCTGAGGTCAGCCTTAAAGACCTTTCGCATTGGAGAAGTAGCAGCTGGTGGTTGTCTTTTCTGTAACAAGCACATTCTTCATAGTCTTCACATTATCACTTCCCTCTTCCCAGTGGCTGAATAAGTAACTTGTAAGAGAGGTTAAAAATCACATGCTTTCACCTGACCCTTCTGCACAACCTGCCATCTGATCTCCTACGCCACGACGATCTCTTGTAGATATACAGTTTCAACAGCTTTTAATCTTGTTTAGGAAAAAAGCCTGACTTTCATAAAACAACAACACTTGCTACATTTCCATCTTAAGGATGCTTTAATGCTTCAAAAGATGTGTTATGGAGATCAGTAAGATTTTCTGAATGCCAATATATTTTTCCATTCAAATTTAGTGAACACATTTAGATTTTTGCATCATTTCACTCAGGCATTGGCAAATTTCTTTCCCATACACAGAGGTTTTGTTTTATGCAACGCCCTTCCCTTACACACTTCTTCAAACAAACACTAACAGCAATAGCATAGTAGAGGGTATACTGGACTGAAGAGGAGAAAAGACATTGTGTTTTAAATGAATTCAGCCTCTCAGTACTTTCTACAAGGAAAATAAACAGCACAATATGGGCAATATATAAATAAATAATATATATATATATTATATATATATATATATATATATATATATAAAC
>JBBPDA010000030.1:12588129-12626496 GCA_037974385.1 Arnoldichthys spilopterus
TATATATTTACATGTATATTTTAAATGGTACAGTATGACAAGCCATGCATAGTATGACCAGGGCATGAACTACAACGTCTATGTCTATATGTATGCTTTACTGTAGAATTCAATAAACATTTATGATTTTTCCAAAACATCTTGAGTTTTGCTTGACACCATTTATCACATCATCTCCCACTGAAGCCATTAGAAAGGCATTAAAGTATGTATTATTAGTATGAACATATGTTCAATAATACTTTTATTGTAACATTTATCTTTATATTAATTAATATTAAGCCATATTATGTATTTATAAATTAGACCATATATATTGTTTATTATATTGCTCAGAGTATTATTCATTGAGTCGTTTACATTTGTTTTACATGGTTGTACTTAAGAGACACCATCGGCCAGAAACAAATTTCTTGTATGTGTTCGCTCACACACTTGGCCAATAAACACGATGATTCACGATGGACTGGTGCTAGACCATGATAAACCCAATAATTCCCCAGGTGTTGCATTCTTAATAAATTATTGAAAAAAAATCTTTTCCTGGTTTTATTTTCCCCAGATGTTACAAAACTGAAGCGACTAAAGGGTTAATCACAACCAAATGAATCATACAGTCCATATGCATTCAGCCATACTGATTATAGTCTGTGCTTCAACATACACATTCCATGGATGCTAAGAATCATTAAAACAGACACTTCTGAATAGATATGAAAGACCAAAAAAGTACTGCCACACCGTACCTTTGTTTCCCCAGTTGGTAGAAAAGAATTTATTTCCCCATTTCACAGAATTAAAATGGAAAGTGATGAGATAAATGAGTTTGCAGCACAGTGTGGAAGAGGAAAAGAAAAAGAAAAAAACGTAATCTTAATTCATTCAGGTGATTTTCTCCTTAGTACACAGTACATGCTCAAATGCATTTCCCCCCTTCCATCCAAATTCTCTATTGGAACAGGCTGATTGAAAAAAAAAAAAGAAGAAAGAAAATGAGAACGGGAACAAAAGCATGTCAGAAATGGTTGATATAAAATAAAATTCTTTAAAACAAAAAGAAAATAATAAAACTTTTAAAGTCTAAAAAAAATCTTTGTGCTTGCACGCACAAAAAAAATACAAAAAGAAAAAACTAAAAAAATAAATAACATCATGAAATCTAAAATAAAATTTAAAAAAACAAACAAAAAAAATTAACAAGAAAGAGTGTGATCAGATTTTACAGGAAAACGAGTGTTCTGCTTTCTTTAGAATACATTTTGTGGCAATGGAGCGCTAAACTGCTCTGTGCCGAGTGGTTCACGGTACTTCCAGAACAATTCAGCCTACATACTGAGAGTTTAAGGTGGAAGTTCTTTTCAACATCTACTTTTTCATGGAAATATCAAACTTATTCATGTAGGTGAAGATCAAGAGATGAAAAAAACAAACGAAAAGAAAAAATAAACAAAAACAAACAAAATAAGAAACTCACTGTCATTCAGATTCTGTTAAATGGTAGATCTGCCCCCCACCAAACTTTTGAATGCCTATTGAGCAACACTTGCAGTCATTTACCCATTTATAGAGCTCAAGTCCTGAGGAAGGAGCAATTTACAAAACGTAGAACCTAAGATTAGATTGTCAAGGCTATTATTGAATGAGCAAGAGAGAGATCTTAAGTACATTAAGACAACTACAGCGAGTCTCTACTTTATCAACAGCTCAGGGTTTAATGGTAAAAACACAAACCAGGTGTACCTTGAAGACACAAGCATCTACACTAGCAGAGAAAGGCTATTGCTTTCGTGGTGATTTACGACAGCCTGCGTTTTCATTTCGTTCTTCTTCTTTTTTTGGTACAAGTTATCAGCCCATATATTAAAGTATGTGCAGGGATGTCCATGCTTTAAGGCCTCTGTCAAAGTTAGTCCAGGACAGAAAACAAGCTATAATAAATGAATTGCAAGTGTTGACAACAGGCTTGAAATGAAAAGGGAAAAAATAAAGACATGGGAGCGAGCCAGTGCAATTCCTTACATCTCTCAATTATGTACCTGTGTGTCCAAGATTTACAAAATAAAAGTTGTCCCAAATGCATCCAAACATCAACGGAAATTAGTTTTAGCTCTAAATGCCCTTCCACAACTAAATGAGGGGACCAAATGAACATTTTCCATTAAGTTTCTCTTTTTGTAACTCAAGCTTAACTTACCCAATTGCTCTTAAGCTAGAAGCCAAGTTGTGGTGCAATGGCTACGACCGATGAATTCACCATTCGACTCAAGGAGCAGACCTTAACCTTATCATTAGACTAAACTACTTGCTTAATTGTGTTTATTTAAATCGAGGAGATGCACATACCTACACGTGGCTTTATCAAATGTAGAAACTTGCCACTTTCATCACAAAAAACGATGCCAATATAAGCGACGACCAGCTAAACCGACTAGAACCATGAGGGGAAAGTAATCGACACGCTGCGTGTGAACAATCTCGTGCTGATCGCAGTCTAGAATAGTGTCACGTTGTGAAACATGCCTTTAACCAACAACCTTAAACACAGCCTATAGTCATCTGCCCAACTGAAGTCTGTAAGCATGGAATTCCTTCAGGGCAAGTGCATTTAAACCACTTGGTTTTCTACCGACACCTTATCACTATGGTTTCATTTCATAACAGACATAAAGAAAGAAAACGAAAGAAGTCTGCATGCACTAACAGCATGTTCTTATGCTCTACAGGAAGGTCAGGCTGCAGTATGGTAGTTCAGGGGAGCACAGCTAGATGCAGAAACACATGGTTCACAATGGGATGCACTGCTGCTGAAAGACAACAGGACGCTGACCCAGGCTGCCCATAATTGGGACAGTTAAAGCGAAGCCTGCGAACACTGTATGCATGTATCTTGAGTGGAAATAAAAAAATGTCTTAAAAGGGGGAGGAAACGGGAAGGAAAAAAAAAAAAACTCAAAAGAACTGAAAAGAATCGGACACCAGCACATTGCACTGATTTCTCCAAAGGTTTGGAGTTCATGCAAACCATATTCTCATTCCCTTATCTGAGCAAACCACAAGAAAGTTAAAACACTCAGCACTACAGTTACAGTTCCTGAAGGTTGTTCTGGTACAGCAGAACTAGGGGGGTCGACACGAAACACGGCGGAACACGTTTTCAGATGGGAAGAAGTATGAACCCAAGTCGAAATCAAGTTCTGGCCACGTCACGGAGCAGTAATAACAATGAACGGCCAGGACCGATGCAATACACAGCCTGAAAGCAAGACTATATGCAATGTACTTACTAACAAGTAATGATCTCATATTTAAAAAGTCGAAATGTTCTTCCTTATTACTGTAAGCATCTGGTGCTTCACCTCTAGTCATTAATTCCCCGCGGTTAAAATGAATATAGTATATTGATGTGTTGAACCAATAGCTCTTAAGATATTGTTTGTAGTTTCTTATGTATGCGCTAGGATACACAAAAGGTTGTCCAGGCAAAAAGGGTTTTGCCTTAAGCTTTGTCTAAAAAGTGTGCAGGTCTACATAACACGCATTGTGTGCTATAGGCGTCTAGCTGAGGTGCCAGGGCTTGTCTAGACCGTACTATTGGTGGGTGCTTTTGGTGCTACCCAGCCCTCCCCCCTCCCATTAGCACGCTCCTCCTGCACAGAAGAAAGCAGTGGAGTTTTCAGCTGGCGAGGCGTTCCTACCTATCTCCCTCCCTCTCCCCCATCTATCCCAGCCTAGATCCCTTTAGCTTCCGTTTATTTTATTTATTTTTTTAAGTTTAAAAAAATTCCTACTTCGACCGCGTGGGACGCTAAATCGCGGTGTTTGTTGCAGAGGTTGGCTCCCCCTAACCCCCTCCCACCCTTTCCCACCCTCCCTCACAGAGACACAGGGTGCGGGGCCGCCCCGATACACAGACCGTCGAGCCATTCTTCCCCCCTCCAACAGCAGGGCAGTGCAATACACAGACATGGATGAGTTCCCCAGTAACCCTCCCGTAGATTAGACCTGAAGAGCAAGAGAAGAGAGAGATTAGCAAGGTGACAAATCAGCATTTGAAATAAACAACACAGTCTTTGACAGAAATGGAAAATCCCCCATAGACTAAGATTAAAAACACACCCTTTAGTTAAGGAGGGTGTTTACAGTTTTCTCCCTTACTCCATGAATGTGGAGTTTTGCTTTTTCACTGGAGCCACGAGGCTAATATTTCTAATAATAGAAGCTTCTGTAAATCTACAAACACAAATCTGGTGTCTGCACAATTCACTCGGTTCCTTCTACACAAGTCATTTGTTTTACCATCATCTGCACTTGAGAAAAATGATTTAAATGTGACTTTTTATGGTCACCATAACATGTTGAAAAACCTGCAGTTTAACACTAAACTGACAGAAAACCTGCCCACAGTACATATCGTCACAGAAAATTACATACCTAACAGGCGTGTCCTGTGTCAGTTAGGGGGAGCGCATCTAAACGCCATAGCAGGCCGACAGCCGCTCCTTCAACTGAGGGGGAAACTGCTCAGAGAACTGTTGCCAGTTCTCCTCACCCACCTGTTCCTTAAAGCCATGCAGGATCTGCAGCACACAGAAAAAGGGAAAGTGACTGTCATTGTGAACACACTCAAGCACCACAACGAAATGTGACCTCTGCATTTAACCCATCACATGTGCACATGTCGAGCAGCGGGCAGCTACCAACAGCGCCCGGGGAGCAGTGCAGCGGGACGGTACCTTGCTCAAGGGTACCTCAGCAGTGCCCAGGTTAGGACTCGAACCCGCGACCTTCAGGTCCCAAAGGCAGTGGCCTAACCACTAGGCCACCACTGCCCAAAAACAAGTTACCACTAGAAAGTCTTAGCATATAGTATTGGGATTTCAAAAGTTGTTCTAGTTCGTTGATACGTACCTTATAGAACATATCTCTCAGATCTTCTTTTGGGTTCACCCAGGAGGCCACAGCATCACAGAAGAAGATGAAGTCCTACAGACAAACACACCATCAGGTTTACTCTTAAGAAAATGTCAGTTACTGAAGACAAAAACCAGTGTAACGATGTTATGATGTAACGCCAATATTCTTATTTAATATCTGACGAAAGCAGCACGATTGTCACCTGCACTACACCACCAGGATTTACACCAATCATCAAGCAGATGCCTCTGAATGCTGAATCTTTCTCTTCGTTGTCCCTAATGTTCCTCAGCGATTGGCACCTGAAAGCAAAAACCACTTCATAATTTACAAGAACATAAATAATGCAACATTTGTCTAGTGAAAATAATCAATTTCACGTTCAGACTTTGGTAACCAGTCTGTAAAAGCATAAGCACAATAAAGAAATAAGGAAGCATGGAAATAAAATAAAATCTCACCAAGGTCGAATAAACTGTGGCAGAACGGGTGCCACCTCCTGAGGACATACATATCCCAGTCGACCAATCGTGATGGCTGTTCCAAACAATGAGACGAGAGGTCAAAGTATGAAACTGTAGTACTAGATCATGTAAGCCTTTAACACAATGCACCTGCTGCTCTATTTAAAAAAAATACCAGAAGCTGAAATTCTGAATCTTTACACCTTTTCAATTGTAGTTAATCACAGGTGTCAATGTGGCACAAAATTAACCAAGACAAAAAAAAATGTGGCATGTCACTGTAGTACCTGTGTTCTCCAGTAGAGTCTTGGGAGTATTGGGTCTATTTATAATCTCCACCAGGTTGTTAAGCACCAGCCCAACATATGGCTCCATTTCTACACCTGAGGCCAAGGCAGAAAACAGTAGTCAGGCTAAAAAACTGAGGGTACAGAAGAAACATCCAAACACTACACAGCATCACTATTGTTGCTGCAATTGTTTTGTGAAGTTCTATTATGGTGATAGCAGAAATGAATAAAGTACACACACAAGTTTTTCTTTATGTTAAGTTGTAATTCGAGGCCATTGCTAACAGCATATGCAATCAAAAATATGGCTAGAATTTTGAACTGCATTTATGCCTCAGAGAGCTAGCTAGCTGCTATGATTTCAGTTGCATTTACATAAACTAGGTAATAAGTGACAAACACAGCTAAAACGTGCAGAAAGCAGCACTGAAAATTACAAACTGCTAGCTAACTAGTCATCTGCAATAAAAAGACATTTATTCAGGCTGCACTGGGCATTAATACGAAGCCATAAATTTAGCATGTGATCCTAAAAATTTATTAAAAGGTTATTGAGCTGCTTAAAAACCTTGATCATTCCAACTCACTGGCTAAAAACACTTATTAGGTGGGCTTCTTTAGATTTTATGCTACATGTTTGGAAGTTGTGCCTCCCCCTATTCCCTTGTAAACATTAAACTCTTAAGCAAAAACAAAAAACAAAATATGTACAAATAATTGATTTAATAGAAAAAGCAGGTTAGTGGCAAGTTAATTATTAAAACAAAACCCATATAGAACACAAATATTCAGGGTATCATTTAATTGAATGTTTTATTTATATATATATATATATATAATGTTTTATATATAAATAATATATTATATTTTTCAATAGTTGCAGCATTACTTTAAAATTACGTAAAACAGTCAGTTTTGTCTTTCTGTTTCTACGGAAACAGAAAATAATCCAAACTCCCTTCCTATCTCACCTGAACAATCATCTGCTCCCTGCTTGCTGCCACCTGAGCCTGTAGAGACACCAAACACTGTCACTAGCCTGTCTGCTGCCTACCATGCCAAAACCAATGCGCACGCTCAACTAACAGGCTGCAGGATTGAACAAACACGCAGGCACGCACGCACACACAACAGATGTCTAAAGGTCTTGCCAAATTTAAACGGCATAGACTGTTAAGCTGAGAGCATGGAAGTGCAACAAAATATTCAGTAACAATGCAATCGGGCAGACAGCTCTACAAACAGCAACCCAAGTAACGGCACATGGTTTAAAGTCCAAAAATCGTGCGGTCCAGCACAGCGGCTGAGCCTGCAAGTGTGTAACATGCATTTTCCCACAGGATCGGTCATGCATGCAAGTAAGTTAGACTCACCCATCTGTATGGAGATTTCTCCAATGGCCCAGGTGGCGTTGTTGCAGACAGAGATGAATTCTGGGTTCAGGTTGAGTCCCAGGATAGGCATGAACTCCGCTGCAGAGACACACACACACACTCTTTACTAAACAGTTTTACAGGGTTAAAATGGTGAACAATCTATACAATAAATGTGCCCTGAACAAACAGTTGTAGACAATTTGAATGTGCCTGAGGAAGTTGTACAGCATCAAGAATTAACTTTTAAGGAAATGTACAAAATTTGGCCTGTTTCGAGAGTGGTGAGAAGGCAGATAACCTGAGAAGAAAGATGTAAACAGTATTTTAGGTGCTGACTGATCGCAAAGCCCGTACTGATGTAAAGGGGCTTAAATTTATCAGTAAATGAATTGAATTTAATATATTTAATTTGAATACATTTTAATATAATTTAATATAAATTAAATATTTATAATTAATATTTATTTCATTTTTTATCTGCAATGGATTTTACCTAAATAGTGCCTAATGACTGATGCAGCAGAGTCATCAGCTGTGACTTAAATTTTCTTCCTCAACTGTGTCACAAACAAAAGCTCAGTTTAATTAATAAGCAATATCAGAAGCACTGTAGCGATCAGAGCAGGGTTTTAAGTTTTCCTTGTGTCCAAGTTACCCTTATTTTGCCATCAGACTTCCTAAAAATAGGTTGTGTAACATATTCTGATGCCAAAGGTTACATTTAAACATGCTGTACAAAATGTAAAGTTAATTGTGATGTTTAAAGCTGAAACTGACCTTTTCAGCCTGTATAGTGGGCTCCCCAGTATCTTGAATTAACGTATTTTTGTGTCTAGTTCATAATATTTACATCTACACTGCATATAAAATGAATGAGAAACATTCAAACACTAAAGCACACTGCACACACTGCCTATAGGAGATCAATGGGACAAAGAGTTCTCACCAATGCAGGGCTTAACATGAAGGAAGCAAGCTTTGGTCAGGTCCCCTAGCAGAGCAAAAGAGCTCTGCCTGACCTCTGGCATGGTGTCCTGCAGACACACAACATTTTAGTCTCCAAAAAACACACAGTCTACAACTTTCTAATTACATGTCCGCTGTGTACCTGCATGCACTGGAAAAGCAAAGTCATGATGTTGCTGCGGGCAACCAGTTGCTCCACATGGCCACCCAAACCCTCGGCCAGTCCACTGAGCAAGTCCAGAGCCACGATCATGAAGTCTTTATCAGGAGCCTCGTACTGCTCTGGGTGCTGGTTATACATCTGCAATAAAGACAAAGAGAAGCACAAAAACATGACTTATTAACAAATACACACAGGTCGGCCACCCATCCTTTAAAACAGGGTCAAATAGGACAGCAGTCACTCTATGTATTCCTTTCCCACATTACAACAACTCTCAACATCCACCACAACAAAATGTGACCTCTGCATTTAACCCATCACATGGGCACCCGTGGAGCAGCAGGCATCGATCAACAGCACCCGGGAGCAGTGTAGTGTAGTGTAGTGGGGCGATACCTGGCTCAAGGGTACCTCAGTGATGCCCAGGCTAGGACTTGAACCTGTGACTTTCTGTTCACAAGTGAAAGGTACTAACCACTAGACCACAACTGCCCATGATCATCATCAAATATTAGATTTAAATTTCTCTCTGGATCTGGATCATCCATCATTAATACTTGCAAATGTCTAAATATAAAAAAAACAATGTAAAAATGACATTTTAGCTATGCAGGACTGCATAAACATTCCTTTTAATTTACACCACTAATAAATAATTAGATATTATATATTATATAAATTATAAATGGCAGGCCACCTAATTTGGCAAGTTTTGTGAAAATTTCTAGCGCAGATGGAAACTTCTGATAAGGTCCAGGTTACAAAAATCAGTATTAATTCTGAATGGCTCAGAGGATCCCTTGAAGTATAAACACAGTAACGAAAGCGAAGAGCTCATTTAAAGCTGTAATTGCATGAATTCCACAAATGTACATATCTGCAGTTTCATACGTTAAACTGTACTTTATTTTGGTTGCTCTATTTTTTGTAATTTTTAAAGTTTTTCTTAACTATGTTTCTGTTTCTGCTCCGTTTCTATTTTTGTTGCACTGAGCATGAAAATGGCACAGGAATGTCCCTATTTAAAGTCCTTCTTATCTTAAAGCAAGAAACACACTAACCGCCTCAAAAAAACACATTTAATGCATGCTGAAGATTTTGATTTCTGACTTTGTGGATGACTGAGGGTTTTACGTACACTCACCATTGCCTGAGCGAGGGTTTTCTGAACCAGGGTGACACAGCGCTGGTATACTGGCTCACAATAGGGCAGGAAGCCACTCTGCAGAGCGGTGGCAACTGATGACAGACACTGAACAGAATGAAAGAGTGTCAATAAAAACCTTTTCACTTGACTACATGGTTTTGGTTATCGGTGAACTCGCTGCATCTCTTATCCTACATGAGTTTCAAACTCCTCACCTCCAACAAAGGGAAAAGATCCTTGTCCTCATCTTTCAGCTCATTCCATTTCTGGATAAGAGGCGGCATCAACTTCTGGATGTATTCCTATGTGAATGAGCAAATGATGCAAGATTTAGCAAACAAACACTTTGGTAACAACTACCAGAAACACACAGCACATGATTTATGCATAATCTGCATTAACAGAAGTTCATGCAATTGAGTTTAACTATGGGCTATATTTATACACCCACTACTGAGCATGTTTTAGAAAACTCACTGGCTGATTGAGATGGTGGCCCACAGAGTCAGCCAGCGTCCCAATGGCATCATACAAGATAAGAAGATTTTTGTGCTGGTATTTTCCAAAAGCAAAGACCAGTGTGTCGAGGATGAAGCCCAGATAAGGAACTAACTCAGTACAGGCCTCTTCCTCCAGAGTTGCAAATGCACTGTGGGGAAAAAAGATAGCAAGGAAAAGTCAAGCAAACATTTTTTTTATATTTTAATAACCAATACGGCTGCACATGACTACTTGTTAATCGTGACTGCAGTACTGATGATGCAAAGGGTGGTAATATCCAAATGGACTGTCTACACCAATAATAAAACCATATACTGCGCATAGTGCGTTAATTAGAAATTAAGTTTTAAACTTGAATTCAGTTCCAAGTCCCTTAAAGCAATTTTGACCACATCTTTGCAGGGATGAACTCACCTGCAGGCAGCCTCCTGCACTCTCTTGTTTCCATCGAGGATTCTTTTGAGCAGCTCCGTCATAAGGGGTTTGAGGTAGGAGTCAGGCGGCTGGCTAACCACCCAGTGAGCGTAGCGGCTCAGCGTCCAGCACGCAATAGAGCGAACCAGGGCTTTCTTATCACACAGACACTGGATCAGGTGAGGAATCAACTCAGGCAGGTAAGGAACCATGCCTTGAACGCAACCTACGGAGAGAACATGAAACCAGTCAGAAGGAGAAAGAGCAAGAAAATGTCACTCAACCATCCCAGCACAACTCGAGCTCAACACAAAAAAAGCCATAACCAAATATGGTATACAGTGTCCGACAGTTTCTTGAGTGTATGTGATGATTAAGACATGCCGTGTGCATATTACAGATACACACATGCGCACACACTCGCATGGAGGCATACACTTATAGATTTCAGTGAGTTATTAACTAGATTATCCATGCAGTTCGTATGCAGAACATGCTCAGAATAGAAGTCACACTAGAGAGGGAGGGAAAGGTAGAACACTGGCAGGGGAATAAATGACAGATGTGTCCATTATTCCAGCTTAAACCCACCTTCAGCAATGGCCCCCAGCACCAGAATTCCAGACTCCTTGACGACCCAGTCTGGGTGGAAAAGCAGCTCCTTCAGCAGTGGGAGCAGGTGGGGCAGCAGCTCATCCCGGAATACATTTGCCAACACATCCAGCGCTGCTGCTGAACATTTACCTGAAGAAAGATGGTGAACTCATTTAACCTTACTATTACTAACAGAAGCATTAGTATTATGATATTATGATTATTATATTAAGCAAAAATTCTAATATAAAGACAAAAAGGTCTGTGCAATATGCATCTCACACCATATTAGAAGTGCATTACTATATTATTGCAATACAGTAAAAGACTGAAGAACTCTCCATAGGCTATTACTTCAAGCAATATCTGTTGGGCCATAACTGCTCGGACTCATATATACCCACAGACGCTTGTTTGGAACCCCTGAGGTTAGTCAGGACACTCACTGTGCACTTTTGTGATATGTAAAAGGGCTCAAGTGGCATAACTGGCATAGTCTCTTGCAACATCAGTATTGCAGAGGTCAGGATTGTGAGAATAAAACTATATATTGCTCAACACAAATACACAACGTCCAGGAAACAGAAGCTGGGTGATTTCACATCATCTTGAGTTATTTGATCTTCCAAAGCTTTGATACAGGATTCATAGATTTACAGACTCTGGCTGCAGTGGATCAGACAGTATGAATACTTGAACATCATAGACAATCAAGTTTTAACTTGTCATCACCTCCATTGAAACCAGTGAACTTCTTTACAGTAAGAGATATTTAGGAGGTTTTTTTAGGCTGAAAGTGAAGTGACTGTCATTGTGAACACACTCAAGCACCACAACGAAATGTAACCTCTGCATTTAATCCATCACACATCACACATGCACACTTGGAGCAGCGGGCAGTTATCAACAGCCTCCGGGGAGCAGTGTAGGGGGACGGTACCTTGCTCAAGGGTACCTTAGTAGTGCCCGGGTTGGGACTCGAACCTGCGACTTTCAGGTCCCAAAGGCGGCATCCCAACCACTAGGGCACCACCGCCCACTGTTGACTGCAAATGATCGAAATGTTATCTTTTGATTTGGCACGAAGGAGGCATTCGAGTCCAAAAGTGCCCATATCTAAAACACATCAGGTATACACAGAATGATCACGGATGAAGTCAAGTTGTGTTCTTTAAATATACACTTACGCAGATTCCAGTCAGACAAAGTGTCGTCGTCATCGTCGTCATCTTCATCAATATCCTCCCCCTCTTCTCCTTCGCCCCCTTCATGCTGCAGTGTGACTGTGCGGGACTTGTGAAAGCGGGGTTTAATGTCCTGCTCGCTGTCTGGAATAGCCTCGTCCTCCTCCACGTCACCCTGAAATGGGAGCACAAGGTCAAAATGAACATGGGGACACAGACGGGCTTTCGACCCGAAACAGGTGAAGAGACTCTCTGAACATTATGGTTTGAAAACTCTTAATCCTGTTCTCATTTTCTGGCCAGGGAACAGAGGGTCAAAAGGCTTCATCTAAATAATTGCAGTAATACACCAGCTTCAACAGGGGATTCACTTCAAATGGCATTTAAAAGCAGCAAAGCAAAAAGCTGTTTATCTAGACACTGCTGAAATGGAGCATCTGAATGTGTTCGAGGTTCTAATTTTAAACGTGTAATTATTCTTCCCCACAAACCTGCCTAAAACACAGGTCAAATGAGTTAAGAGAAATCACACCTCCAACCCACACATCAGCTGTAGAGCAGGTTTGCTGTAGTAGCTAGCGGTTGCGTCAAACACGTTGGAGCACAAGAAAGTCTCTGTTCGCACAGCTGTCCTTTTAAACTAAACATCAAAGCCTAGAAGGTCTAATAGTTGTAGACATGAGGCCTTGGGTCAGACAGTATGAATACATGACACATCACAGAGGAGTCTCAAGATCAAAGATATCGTCATCCCCACTGCCAGGCCATTAATAGGTCAAATACTCTTAGATCTTTAACCAAAACAGCAGAAAGTGTTTTACCTTCAGCAAGATGATGTCGATTTCAGAGTATTTCATTCCATTCACCAGAATAGGAATAAGCCTAAATGGGGTCAGATTTAACATAGTGAGTACAGTTGCAATTTATAAGATCTTACTAGAAAATAAAACGCATTTAAGTGTAACGACCAAAGCCCAATAAACCACATCAATATTCCATTTTCCTTTTAACAAATTCCATCACTTAGTTTGGTATTTATGCCATAAAATGAGAGAATATTTACACGTCTGTCTCTACGGTGTATGCAAAAGTCTCCTTATCCTCTACAAGAAGACAAAATCAATTTCTCCAAGCGCTCCAGGAGAAAGCTGAATGCCAAAATTAGCAGTGTCATACGATACCTAGGGTGCTAATGGGTGTGCGGAACTGGGCTGCAGTGGATCAGACAGTATGAATACTCAAAGCATCACTTGCAGTCACAAACTCTGATGTCATCATCTCCATGGCAACAGGCTGGATGTGTAGCAGATGCGCTACACATTGCCAATCTCCACCCAGTAGGGCTAACAGCCAGCTCGAAACAGGACTACTTAGGTCAAACCCTGACAACTAAAAGCAATAGTTCTCCCACTTTAGACTCCGTGATATTCCCGGTCAGTGCCAACTTACTGAACAAGATGTCCAGACAGCACATCCTTACAGATGGGCTGCTCAGCCAGGGTGAGCCAAAACTCACAAGCCTCAAGAGCCACGTTCTCATCCGGGTCCTGTGTACGTTGCAGCATGTACTGAAAAGCAAAGACAATGTGGCAAAAGGTTTCAAAGACTGCGTTAAGAACACAGAAAACTGTTCGGCAATTGCATCGTACAGCTTCAAGCAAAATCAGTCTGTATTTCTGTTCAGTCTACGTCCGCTACCTCACTCTGAAAGGCTAACCGATGAGTAGAAACAACAAGTGCTTGCTACTAGAATTCAGCTATATAAACAATTGTTTCGCATTAGACATGTATATAGCCAGAGCTAGTTTACAGTGCAAGAAAACGGAAGATGGCGATGCTGAAAGACACCATTATTTCCAGTCCTAAATTATGGTGATCTGACTTCAAATTCTGTATGACCGGTGAAAGTGAAAATTTTTCATCGTGAACACACTCCAGCACCACAACGAAATGCTACCTCTGCATTTAACCCATCACACGTGCACACGTGGAGCAGTGTAGTGGGACGGTACCTTGCTTAAAAAGGTACCTCAGTAGTGCCTGGGCCGGGACTCGAACCTACGACCTTCAGATCTCAAAGGCAGCGTCCTAACCACTAGGCCACTACTGCCTAAAGAATGTCTGAGTGCTGTGGTGATTTTAGAGTGCAAAAGACAGTCTGTGTACTTCTGTGTGAGCAGTGCACATCTTTACAAGAGGAAAATACCTATAAGCAAGTTAGCAACAAGAAACAGGTGTGAAAGAGAAAAGAAGGGCTCACCTGAACGATGCTGTGCATGTGTGGGATGAGCCGGTCGATACGGACTTCGAGAAGCATGACCAGCGCCCGACACACGTTCTTCCTCACTTCAGAGTCCTCATCTGCAGCCAGCGCAAAGAGACTCTAACGTGCCACAAGAAAGAGGAGTTAGACAAAACAGGAAGGCGCCAGGGTTGAGGATCAGCAGAGCAGTCGACTAATGATAGTCTTCTGATTGCTAGTACAAACCTCAATGAAAGTGTCAATGTTATCCATCAAAGCTTGAGCTCTACTGATGATAAACTGGTTCACACAAGCAATGGCATGAGATCTGTAGACAAGGTGCATAAAATAATCCATCATCAAAAGGCAACATAACATGTGACAGTCAAATAGTAGAACAATGTTTAATACACATATTAAAGCTACAGCCGGACATGAGAAAAAGGTACGGTCTTCTACTGACCTTATCTTGGGACTACAGTGCTTAAAGAACTGAAGAAACTTGGGGATCATGATGTTTAGAGGTCGGTTCAGTGCATCACTGTCTAGCAGTTCTGAGGAGTCCTCACAGATCTTTTGCAGAGCTCCAAACGAACCCTGAACACAAACAAAAAGGAAATTAAACACAAATTATAAACATGACAAGCCAAAGTCATTTTGCAAAGTCATTTAATTTTGTAATTGAAATTATTGTATGTTGGTTGGATGATAAATATATTGCTTTAAGCAAACTGACAGAAACCAATAAGGAGCATATGAGCTTATGACCTCATAGCACCCAAAACATTGCATTTGGTTAGAAAGCTCATTTATAGAACAGCTTTCCATTATACAAGTATACTACTACTAGTCCAAACCATCAGAACGCTAGGTAACAAATTATATATTGTGCAGCCTGAACAGACAAAAACGAGAAAGAGAGATGAGTGGGGAAGATTATGAATAGCAGCAGGAGAAAGAAGAGTGAAAATGAATGGACAGAAGAGGCAGTGCAAACCTCGCATGTGTTATAATCCTCAGAGTTGAGCAAATTGCAGAGCTGAGGTAGCAGCTCAGGCCATGTCTGCAGCTCCCCTTTTGAAGCGATGGTTGTGATCAGGATACCTGGGTGATTCGATGCCTTTTATTAGCATGGGTTTCTTTCAGCAAGTTCGAAAAACATCAAAGGAACACACACTAAATGTAGTTGAGTCCATATTTAGAAAAAAAAAATAATGGGGCAAGTATACTTTAGTTTTTAAAAAAAAACCTAATAGAAAGAAGAGACTTTGTTTTCCGGAATCTAACAAGCCATTTGCAGCCTTTTTTAAATATCAAATGAAGGCCTTGAATTGGGAGAGTTCCACATACTATAACAGCATAAAGCAAGCTTAAGTCCTAAGAACAGAAACGACTCACCAATGGTCGCACGAATGAGGGGGGATGGGTCCCCGATGTTGCTCAAGCATTCCTGCTTGATAAAGTCTGCCACCGCAGGAGGGAAGTTTTGGTAGTGAGCCTTTACGTTGTTCTTCAGGATCAAACCGCTGAGTGAACGTGTCGGCTCATCTGTGAGAGGTGAAGAGGAGAGGTCTTCAAAAATGGGTTTCAGATGGAAATATGAATGCTGTAAAACATGATATGGCAGCCACAAAAAAGAAACCAGGCAGTGGTGTAGGCCCGAAATAGTGGGTGGCACAAGAGCAGAAACAGGAGAATGGTAAAGAGGAACTGAAAATACGTCCTAGAAGACCAAAGAAAAGGGTTGTACAATAGGCACACCTAGAACCTTTTATGAGTTCATGTGCATATAAAGGTAGTTCTGCCTGATTTGTAGAAGAAAAGCTGGAAATGTATTTGTTTCCTAGAAAAAGTGAGAAAGATGCTTCATTCCTAGAAAATGATTGTTCCTTATACAATTTGTCATAAGCAGCTGCTCATCATTCTGCTTCACAATGTGACCTATGCTAATAATCTACAACACAAACACACCCAAAACACTTTAGGGTCCTTTATGCTAGATAAACAATCAGTATTGAGGACGTTGGCATCTGTAAGCACCAGTATTCATGGACTATTATTATACTGGCATTAAATGCTGCATCACACATTGTATTCAGATGCTTGTCTTAAGTGCTGCAATTAAAAATAGACCTTTAATGAACCTGCTATACAGTTAGTAGTAAACACTGACCGTATAAAAACATGATTCACCCCATAGAAAAGAGTCCAACGGCAAACTAAGCGATTTTTCAAAAAATTTGATGTACTTCCATATATACACCTTAATTCAGACTACAGCTGTTTACCCAGTTCCAACTAGTGACAGAGGTACAAGCATTGATCTAATACATAAACATAATGATGAGATCTAATCTAATCATTTTTTTTTACAGGTTTTTAGGTGGTTCCTGACTTGGTGGTTGACTGACACTGCATAAGAAACAGCTAAGTGTCTAAGATGACAGACCTACCCTCAGATTTCAGTCTTGTCAAGACGAAGATGAGATAGTTGTTGAAGTCAGGAAACTGGTTCAGTTGCTCCAGTTTCTGAGGGCACAATTAAGGCACAAAGCACTGTGGCGAATCGTTCACAAGCCAAACATATCAAACCTCCTTTGACACTCACGCTCCACCAGCTGCGATAATGATAGTAACTGATTATGAGAAAACCCGTAATTCGGCGAGTGCCACGGAGACTGCCTCGACAGCACAAAGCTGTGACAATAGTTGAAATCACAGCTTCTCCTCACGCCACCCAGAATCTCCCTGTCTCTGATGCGATGACAAACGCAGAGGATTACAACCGCAGAAGGGTCATTCTCTTGCGAATAGATCACTGTACAACAGGAGCTATAAACTGCTGCTAAAAAAAAAACCTAAAGCAACAAATAATCTGGTTACAGTTCACATAGAGACTTTTAGAAAGAAGGATACTTGTTGCACAGCTCTCTGTGTGGCTGTGTTCGGGGACTGAGAGTCTTTCAGGAGCTGAAGGACCTGCTGGAGTCCCTGTTCGTCCGGCTGCCACTCCATCCTACAGACACACAACCAAGAGTGAGGAAGCGGGACGTATGAGCAACACATGGCCACGGTAAACACACAAACAAGTTGCTTCTCAAATCTTATTGTTCCCTACACAGAAACAGCACAGCAAGGTGGGAAAAGCGGACCGAGGTGGAAAAATATACAACCGATCATCATCTCTGGACTCGCCAGGCTCTTCGAGGCCTTTCTGCGCCAGAGTCTAACCCGATGTTCTTCCCCAAATAAGCTTAGGTTTGTGTGGAGGTGTAGCTACACTCAGTTTACTTTTTCAGCGCCAAAGAACTGGGGATGGGGACTCCACGGCAAACAAAGAGCTCAATGTCCTGGACACCGCCATTAATCCCCAAATAAACCACCTGGACCGGCTGCTATCTAATCTAGCCTAGTTTCCAACCTCAAAAGGCTGCCCGTGTCTGGGGAGCACACGGCAGTTTACGTTACACGGCTAGCTAGGTGTTCATCTCCGAAACGTGTGTAAATAACAATCCAGGCGGTTCAAATAGAAGCAGGGACCTTGGTTCGCCTGCATTATGCTTCAACACGAAGACTGGGTCTTAACGAATAGCTAGCTAGCCGTCAGTAGAGTTTCTGTACCTAGCTAGCTCACATACGTTGGCATGGGTTATATCGTGATATCAGTGGCTGAATTACGTATTAAGCCAGGTAAACAGATTCATCAGGTGGATTAGAGGCAGCAGCGATACGCTCCGTTTACACGGACAGGTCGCATTTTTAGCTAACTAACCTGCTAGCGACCTAACGTAAGGGCATGCCGCTGTTTAGCATGCTAAGCTAACCAGCGGCCTCCCGCTTCGACCATGTGTGAAGCTCGCCAGCGCCTCCAACATTAGGCCAACTTAGCTCGGACAGGGCGGGCGCAAAACTCAAGCTAACTTCATTACAAAGACGCGCAAGTGACCGAAAAAACGTGTCACACGAACTATTATCTGTTTCCAAGTCAAGCAGCGAAAGAAACGCGACACGTGAGGCTTTGCACAGGCTCCATAAAATGCTTCAGCGTGATCCGGCTCAGCTAAGCTAACGAGCTAGCCTGCTCGATTTCAGAGCAGCGGCCAAAGTTCGCATTCGTAACGCGGAAGGATCACCGGTCCGCTCTAAATATCTGCGTCTGCGCGAGTGACAACGTACATGCATCGCGTTCAGAAAAGAGCCTAGCATTTCTCCACTCTGACACTTACAAAGCCTATGTGCGGAGGCCTGTAGACCCAGACGGGACGCATGCACCAGTGTGTGGACCGACAGTATGAACCCGCCGCCCGCCGGCGCTCTCTGCGAAGCTGCACAGTGAGGAAGGCGCTGCTGATTGGGTGTCTGCCGTCTAGGTGTGACCCCGAGGTTAGGGAGGCGTCGTGCCTCCGTCATCTCCCCCAGGCGCCTTTACAAAGTAATAGTCCCAGTGTACTCGATTCACCTTATTATTATACGGCCTAATTTCATATAATGGTACATTTACAGAGTTCAAGCAATGCAGTTATTCAGCACTTTCCAAAACAAAAAGCAGTTAAATATGTACCAGTTTGTATTAATGACTGTTTTACTAATGTATTATTATTACCCCTGGCATTACACTTTCATGTTAAAATGTAGATAGATAGATAGATAAATAGATAGATAGATAGATAGATAGATAGATAGATACTTTATTGATCCCGAGGGAAATCTTTTAAATGTGTGTGTATTTTTCTCACTTCCCATATGTGATCTCTCATGTACTCGAATGTTATAAAAATATAACAAAAATTAACCCAATCCAAGTACTATTTTTATTATCTGACGTTTCTTCTTTCACTACCAGTCATCAAACATTTGTGCACATCTAACTATATGTTTTATTAATATTAAAGGCTTATATAAAAAATAAATATCTATTTGTTTTTCTGGAAAAATAATGAGCCATCATATGTGTCTCTTCTTCAGACCTGTAAGAAATGCATGACTAACAGCTCCACATTAAAATGCTTAATCCTTTCAGTGTAAAGGCAAAGGGAGGTAAATTTGTACAAAAAGTCTAAAATAATACATCTGCTTGATTCTTTTGATCTCTACTTTTCTCTATGTGTTATGCGATAATTTGAACGTCTTGACAATTTTTCAATGTAGACAATAGTATAACTGATAAACCATTCACTGTATTAAATTTGTGTGTTCTCATGGTAAGTAGCTTGCCCTTACAAAGAAGTAGTAACACTCTACTTGTTATTAAACTACAAGATGTCTCTGTATGTGCTGTATAATATTTCTTTATTAATCTATATTTTCTCCTCTGTATATCATTAAAATGTGTATTTTTTCTCACTTCCATTATGGGATTGCTTCTGAACTTGTGTTGTTATAAAGTCTTAAATTAATATTAGTACCTGTGTATTATCTAATAGAAAACAATAGGCCTTGTCTAAAAGTATTATAATTCATATAATTTATAGCATAAAAAAGACAAATATTACAAACATTACACATGTAATTTATTCATTTATTACATATACATATTATCTCCAAATATACACGGATTAATTGAAGCAAATTTGATCTCTTTTATTTTTTAACTCTTATTTCCGACTAACGTGAGACGCTTTAATTCACCTGGCACGCCCACACGCGCACACACGCACACGCATGCGCGCTTCAGCGTTTCCTATTCTAACGGCAACAAACGTGAAAGTGAAACAACGCTATTTAGAAGATGTTCTTGCTGTTGCTTTTGTGATAAATATTTATTTCTCCGAGAACATTCACAACTGACTCGTGAGTTATAAACGCTTTGTGTAAAGCTCAGCAGAGAAAAGAAAAGAACCCTTGCACTTAAGCTTAAAGCTCTAGAGTCAGTGCGTAAACTGCGGGATCCTCAGTGTTACTGAAGACGTGCTGCAGCTGTTTTCCTTCTCAGATCGCAAGTCCCGCTTTACAGTCCCGCTCACCTGGAGTGGCTCCAGCGTCTTAACAGAGTTGACATGCGAATATAATGTGTAAAGTTCGTGAAAAACGTCTGCGATGGCCATGAATGGGCGTGGGTTTCCACATCACATCTTACTGACTTCTGCTTTTCTAACTCTGGCATTTTCCTCTTGTTTATTTATCAGCTTGTTGTATGATCACAAAGAATCCTCACGGCCAGTGATTCCACAGTCAGAGATCAGAGCAAAGTATGGTGCGAGTGTCCCAAATGTGAGAGGTTACTTCCAATACAAAACAGGAAACGTTTCTGATCATGTCCTCACTGATCAACCTCCCAGTGGAAAAATTTGCAGTATTACTGTGGAGAGAAGGTTTGACTGTGGCCGGGACCGGGCACTGGCTCAGGCCGAGTGTGAGGAACGAGGCTGCTGCTATGTGCCCATGGCCCAGTCTGTATTCAGTGGGGCTCCTTGGTGTTTCTACCCAGTTTCTTACCCTGGTTACAAGATGGGAGCCCTTATTCCCACTCCTAAGGGTCAAGAGGCCAGCCTTACTCGCTCCACTCCTTCTTACCTAACCAGAGACATTCCTGCACTGAAACTAGAAGTGATGGCAGAGGAAGCAGGCCGGCTACACCTCACAGTGAGTAACAGCTCTCTGTAAGTCTGTTACCCCCCGCCTGGAGGGGATTTAAATTACAGAATGTGAAGCCTGGCACCAACAAGAAAGACGAGTGTATCCTAGGGGGTTCTCCATGATGCTTGAGAAAATGTCAAAGGCACGCAGAGATACATCAAGGTCACATATAAGACCTATATATGTTTTTGGTTCATGTAAAATTTGAAAACTAATAAATAAGAAAAAAGCTTTTTTTGTTAGCAGGTGTGTCCAAACATTTGACTGGATTTTAGTTTAACTGATGCCAGACTTGTAACTGTATGAAAAAAATAACAGTAGCAGCATAACAGTGGAGTATTATTTATAGTTATTATGTCCTTACTGTTTATCTAAAATGTGGACACTAACAAAAAATAGGAAACTCTTGTATGAACAAGTTTGTGTTAACTTTTGACTTGCATTATTAATGTAGGAAATTATTAATAATCATCATGATTTTTCTTCTAATACCTACACAAACACAGCTAAAGGACCCCACTCTTGCTCGATATGAGGTTCCCTTCGTTACAGTGCCAACCAGTACACCTATAGACACCCGGAGCCTTCTCTTTGATGTGGAGTTTCAGCCAGACCCTTTCGGCTTTGTCGTACGACGCAGATCCAATGGCCGAGTGCTGTGAGTGTGTAGAAGCTCTTAGAAGAGCAAACTGTGGATATTTAAATGACTCAAATCATGAAAAAACACATTGTCCTTGCTTTTTTGAGAGAAAAGTTTATTGTACTTTGTACAAGCTGTAACAACTGCTTTTAAAATCATAAACATGACCTCCTATTCAGTGTGCCACAGTTTAACAGCATTGAAAATTTTTGTTAATGTTGTCTGGGTGAGACAATTCATATCAGCCTTGTGGCATTTGATGGAGAACTGTTGATATATGTGTGACCCAGTATTAGGATTGCATAGTTTACACTAAAAGCAGGACAGTTCTGGCAAAATACACCAGCTGTGGAAAGGTATTCACAGGACATACTTGGTACAATGTGTGTCCAAAAGACCTTTTGGTCTAAACCCTGTAAGCATAGATGTTATTTCCACACTCTTGTCTTTGCCACCAAATAGGGAAATGTGCTGGAAACAACAGTTTTATAGTATTTTGTAAGAATCTGGCATATAGATTATATTAAATGTATTTTTAAAAATGTGACAATGGTCTAATAACTACTCAGAAATTGTAAAATGTTGGAGGAATTGTAAGAATGCAGGTTCTGAATTTGCCTGTGTATCAGCTCTATCAACCCCTTTCACAAGTACAGTGTTTGGGTGTTTTGTTTGTTTGTGTGCATCTTAGGTTAAACACCACAGTAGCGCCCCTCTTATTTGCAGACCAGTACGTACAGCTCTCCACCACACTGGCCTCTTCAGTGGTGTCTGGATTTGGGGAGCACTACACAGGCCTCACACTGGATCTCAACTGGACCTCCATCACTATGTGGAACAGAGATATGGCACCTCATGTAGGTAAACATTCAATCTTGTCCCCACATTGGAAATCATTTGGTTCTAATATTAAAGTTACTAATATCTCCATGTTTTTAATTTGGCAGAGGGAAGTCAACCTCTATGGCTCCCATCCATTCTGCTTAATTCAGGAGGGGGATGGCCAGGCTTATGGCATCTTCCTTCTTAACAGCAATGCTATGGGTGAGGGTGTAACACCTTTCTTTAGCTTTTTTAAATGGCTTTTATGTTAACATATTTCATTTTTGTGTTGTGTGTATGTTGTCATGTATCCATGTAGAAGTGGCACTACAGCCCAGTCCAGCACTAACTTGGGTGACCACTGGAGGGATTTTGGATTTCTACATCTTCTTAGGCCCTGATCCACAGAGCGTTGTGCGACAGTACCATCATGTAATCGGTGCGGCATGTGTCCAAGATGTCAACTACTTCTTTTATTACTTTTTTTACTGTTTTATAGAAAAAAGTATGTCATATTTATATTGCAGGTCAAAAATGTAATTTATTTAACCATAAATTAGACTTAATAAATAAATGTACTCATTCATATGCATATGCATTTCTTCCTGAGAGAAAGTTTGACATCTGATTTGTGGTTAACTGTCTTGTTTAGGGTTCATGACTTTGTCATTTTGTTCTAGGTTATCCCATGATGCCACCTTATTGGTCATTGGGATTCCACCTCTGCCGCTGGGGCTACCACTCTACAAATGCCACAAGAGCTGTAGTGCAGCAGATGCAGCAGGCTAACTTTCCTCTAGTATGTAACACATTGATTTACAAATATGCTGTGTAAACTTCACATAGAAGCGTTGACAGTCCTACTGCATTGACTAAAGTGCATGTTTGTCGTTTTAGAGGAAAACAAAATGTACCTGTTTAACTGTGTCACAAAGTTCATGTGATGTTGCATGTTTGTGCCACTAGGATGTGCAGTGGAATGATCTTGATTATGCCGACAAGCAGAGAGTCTTCACCTTTGACCCAAAGAGGTTTGGAGACCTGCCTGAGATGGTGAAAGAGTTCCACCAGCAGGGAATGAAGTATGTGCTCATTTTGGTAAGTGGCTTAGTCATATCGGAATGCAGAAATGAGCTGTGAAACAGCAATAGCTCATTTAAAGTCAACCTGAAATCATATTTCATGTTCCTGGTCATATTTAGCACAATTTATCACATTATATCATTTAAAAGACAAATTTCCTTTTTGCTGTAATCTTGTGTGTTGTATATGGACTTTTGCTCATCTTTAAAAAGTTTTGATTACATCACCATGCAGGTGGAGAAAACTAATATTAAAATTATACATATAAAAAGTAGTCCAACCACCCCCAGCAATCACCAAGGAAATCTAACTCAGAGAACCTTCCTGCTACAGTGTCTCCTTTTAATAATGGTTGTACAAAAACAAAGACCAGAGCAAAAATCTAAGTAACTAAAACACAAAGGTGCCATTATTTTGTGTACGAATGTCTTAGTTGTGAAGCAGGTACATATACAGTATAAACAGATATACAGTATATATAAAAATTATGTATGTGAGAAGAGGTTCTGAAGTACAATGAAGGTTCTATGCCAAATTGTTTTTTGCTAGAACCACACATCTTAGCTAAGAACCATTCATGAAACTTTTTAAGAGGGTTTAACAATATTTGAGCATCTGGTTTGCAGGAAATTACATCCATACTTAAGATACTGGCGAAATAAAATTGCATATATTGTTTTGAGTGTTCTGCTGTGCTCATTCAGAATGCTATTCTATTTTAGGATCCAGGCATCAGCAGCACAAGTCCCCCTGGTTCTTATAAACCCTTTGATGAAGGAGAGAGGAGGGGAGTGTTCATCAGAAACCTCACAGGACACACACTCATAGGGAAGGTGAGAATGTCTCTGAAGGTCTTGAAGATGGAATTATTTGATACTTGGTTGTTTTGTTTGCTGTTTGTGCTGGGGTAAGAAACTGATGTGATATCATAATCATAAACTCAGTCAGGGGAGTTTCAATAAGTGTCATAGGTATCATCACTACCTCCAGTCCAGAACACTGATCAATGCATCTTTAAAAAGATAGTTGTGGCTGGACATTCAAGAGAGAATCATTGGTTTTGTGTAATGGGAAGTGTGACTGTGACATTTTAATCATAATTTTGATAGCGAAAAAAGTGACACTACTGTTGTGCTGCTGCTAATCTGTTTTAATGTACTGAAAAATAAAATATTGCAATATAGTTGTGAACAGTATGGCAAAAATACACCAGAACTTTTCACAGTATGTGTTATGATATTTTTATTTCTCATGCCTGATTTTTGGAATGAACACAACTATGAGTGCAGTGAATTTTATTTAACATTCCAAAAACTGCACTGCACTAAATACAGTTAACCAAGACTAAATATGCTGTCAGCAGGTGGTCAGTGTTAAAGGGCCCATATCCTACATATTTCTTGTATTTCACTTACGATGTTTGTCTGGTATAGTGTATTCAAACAGTATGTTTTATATGAGCATTTTCCAACCTCTCTTTATCTTTAGGCTGTTTTGTTATTGTTGCTTTCAAATAAATAAATAAATGATTAATATATATATATATAAATGACCTCTGGTCTGATTGGCTGCACTTTGTGTTAAACTCCTAATAAATCACTGCTAAAACTCTCCTAAAGCATGTGCAAGGATAAAGCCCTGTGAGTTGATTATTTGTAAATATAACTTGAACAATATTTACATGTTTACATGTTAAGGCCCTTTAAGTACGGATAATATCCATGATATGAGCAGTAAAAAAATATTAATATGTAATGTGATGTAATGTATTACAATAATCTGTCATATTTTCACTACATTCACTCCGTGTTTGTTCTATTGCATCTGTGACAGTTTGTAAACAATGCTTATGTAAACTCTTATGTGCAAAAATTCGACATGTTAATGAGCATACCTCACGATGCATCTGTGTCTGTGTGTGGAAGGTATGGCCTGGTCCAACTGCATTCCCAGACTTCACTAATCCAGATACAGTGAGCTGGTGGGAAGAGTGCATCAGAGACTTTCATGCCAAGGTGCCACTAGACGGCCTGTGGATAGTGAGTCTAACTCATGATTATATTATCATGTGTCTGTTCTTTCTCCAAGAGTGAACACTGGACGTAGACATGCGTCTTTTGGCCTGAGGTTGATGCTGCCAGAATGTAACTTTCCACCACAGTTCATCTGTTGTTTGCAGTCTGTCTTTCTTGTTTTCCTTACATTTGCTGTGTCTATGACATTATGCTTGCAGGATATGAACGAGCCTGCTAATTTTGTTCAAGGATCAGTGCATGGATGCCCATACTCAGAATTTGAGAATCCTCCTTATGTTCCAGGTCAGAACACTAATTACAAGCATCTTTTTTCGACATAATTCAAAGTCATTTCTCATTAACAGTCTATGTCTGTATGTGATGAATTATCTGTGACTCTGCAGATGTGATAGGAGGTCAGTTAAATTCTGGGACCTTGTGTATGTCTAGCAAGCAGGCACTGTCCACTCATTATAACCTGCACAATCTGTATGGGCTGACTGAGGCCATGGCCACCTACAGGTCAGATTTGGTATTACATCTCAATGACAGAAGCTCACTAAGATTAATTGTACTTTAATCTACATAATTTACTTTACCCAAAAAATATTTAATTGTGGATCTGATCAGAGCAAAATGAATTTTATATTTGTATAATGGTGGAGTCTTACACTTTTCACTTTGCCTGGTTACATATATACTGTTTTTACCAAAATGCATAAACAAATAGAGGAACTTTCTCTAAATAGAGTGACTGCATATATGATATATTGCTGTCCTGTTTCTACAGTGCCTTGATGAAAGTGAGGGGTTCTCGGCCCTTCGTGCTGTCCCGCTCCTCATTCCCTGGCCTGGGTCGCTTCTCTGGCCATTGGACAGGCGATGTTCACAGTGACTGGGAGCAGCTGCGTTACTCCATCCCCGGTGAGATACACAGAGCAGCACTGTAACTTCAGTGCTCCTCTGCTGCCATACATTTTGTGGTAGAGTTTTTACATGTGATGTCACCTTCTAAAAGAGCATTTTAAAAGAGGAAAACAATATTATATAATGTAATTTATGTCTGCATCTGTAATGTTCAATCGATTACCACAGACAAGTTGTGATGTGTTTAAAATGAACAGAAAATCTGTTCACTCCAGACACATTTAAAAAAGAAGCCAGTGGTTTACTAAATTTAGTTGTTAAATATTTGTGCAAAACACATGTATTTGTAGAAAACTTGATTCTTTTCAGTCATTACAGGAGTCTAATAGTTGTTTGAAATGTACATTTTATTTAAATAAAACTTTTGTTAGATGATCATTCACAAAATACATCAAGTGCCTAAAGGCTTCTATTATAAATGACATTGAAGTTTACAGGTTTTCTGTTCCTTTCTAAGTACAGAGAAACAGGGCAAAATCATTGTCTGTGATCATTCCTGTTATGAAATGACAGAAGGAGTATTCCTCTAAAAAGGCTTGTCACTGCCTTGAGTTCTGGAATACACTCTCTGTGCTACACATCTATGTTCTACACCTTTTAAAACCTTCAGTGGAAGTGAGATTAGATTATAAAGATTATGAAGCTGAAGGAATCAGCAGTTGTTACTTCTGCTTCTTTGAATACATCAGTTATATGTTGCCTGTGGCATGTGTGTGTGTGTTTCAGCTGTGCTGCTTTTCAGTCTGTATGGAGTTCCTCTAGTTGGGGCAGATATTTGTGGTTTTGAAGGAGACACTAGTGAAGAGCTGTGTGTACGCTGGACCCAGCTGGGAGCTTTCTATCCATTCATGAGGAACCACAACGACAGACCTAATGCTGTGAGATCCAGTTTATAAACTCACTGTATAGTAGGCCTGCTCTATAAAGACCTCATACCTACTTGACATGTGGACTGAACTCAGTAAACTCCATTATGTTATCATGCTTTAGTTACAGTATGTGCTCTGTATGTATGTGTGTTATATATGTAGATCTGGTAACCTGGTGTTATTTGTGTCTATGTGTATATTTTTGTGTCTCAGCCCCAAGAGCCCTATGTGTTCGGACAAAAGGCCCAGGCATCCATGAGGAGCGTGATGATGCTCAGATACTCTCTTCTGCCTTTCCTCTACACTCTGTTCCACCAGGCACATGTCTCAGCCAGCACTGTGGCCAGACCACTTTTTGTGGAGTAGGAGGCTGTTTCAGTTCCTGTTTAATTTAGTAGTTGTTTTACTTTGTACCTATAGCGCTATGAAATCATTTGGGTGCCCCTGGTTAAATCATATGTTCTAAGTGAAAATATGTAAACATCCTCTACAAAGGACACACTACTGCACATGTTATTGCATAATTGTTGCTTATGTCCTGAATAGCATACTGGGTAAAAGGAAACCTAAAGTGAGGCCTCTGCAAAGGTTACTACATTATATATTTTGTATATAATATTACCAGTATGTCAGAAACATAGAACTTAGAAGAAAAATTAATAGGAATCGTGGAATACGATTAGCAGAAAACAATTATGTATTTTCTTTGTAGAAGGTGTGCACTTATGTTCACTTAGAAAATCAATAACACGTTTTTGAGTTTACACACTCACTTCAGCTCAAGAACAGCTGGGTAATTAACTGATTGGTTGAATTAGGTGTATTGGAAAAAGGGAAAAGACTAAAATGTGTAGGGGTTGCAGCCAGGCATTTTAGTATGTGTTACGCTGGTAAGAGTCTATCAAGCACAGTGACATTGCTGGGGTTTTTACATGCTGTATACACTTATTAGCCATTTTATTTTAAAACCTCTTTTTATACATATTTACATTTATATTTATTTATTTGGCTGATGCCTTAATCCAAAGCGACTTCCAAGACGTGGAGCATTGTAGTAGGATGGTACCTTGCTCAAGGGTACCTCAGTAGTGCCCAGGCCAGGACTTGAACCTGCGACCTTCAGGTCCCAAGCGCAATGTCCTAACCACTAGGCCACCACTCCCCACAGGCCACCACAACCCACCATGTAGAAGCACAGTTAGAAAGTATAGTTTCTTTTGCATGCCAAGTGTGTGTTCATCATCCTCTTCGTCAGAGGTCTGTTTTTGACCACAAGACCACTGTTGGCTAAATATTTTTGGTTTAGGTATTATTCTCAATCAAGAAGTCACGCTGACATGTCACTGTTTAACACTGCTGTGTCAGGACTGTTGGCAAACTGTGGAGCAACAGATTAGCTAGAGTCAGTATTTTTACACCTGCCAGTTGCACCTGTTCACTGGGATCATTTATTAACCCGGAATTTCTTTTCAGATTCCCTTCCGATCCAAACTGCCAGACTATAGACAAGCAGTTCTTATGGGGAAGTTCTCTGCTCATCAGTCCGGTTCTAGAGCAAGGAGCACTAGAACTGGCAGCCTACCTCCCTCCAGGGACATGGTACAGCCTGCACAATGTAAATCTTTTTCTTATGTATGGCTACCTATAGGAAGATTACACATAACCATATAGATTCACTCATGCTCTTCTTATTCTCTGTGTATGTAAGGGACAACCTTACAACAGCAAGGGGCAGTACTTGCTCCTTTCTGCCCCACTGGACACCATAAACATCCATGTGAGAGGGGGGCATATAATTCCACAGCAGGTACTCTATATCCGTGCTCTGATAGAACATACCATCACAAGGTGTCCTCTGCTTATCATTTTTCTCTATGTTTATTCAGGTGCCAGCACTGACAACCACAGCCTCACGCACTAACCCTTTCCTTCTGACAGTGGGATTGTCCTTAGAGGGATGGGCAAGAGGGGAGTTGTTCTGGGATGATGGAGACACTCTAAACACTTTTGAACATGGAGATTACTCATTCCTTATCTTCCTTGCAGGACAGGTAAAGGTGTTTTTTTTATTTTGTAGCACTAAATTTCTCATTTCTCATATTGTCTTTTTTCACATATTACTTGTTAGCTACATTAGCCTTGTCAAAGACAAGTCAATGTCAAAGACAAAACTCAAAACTTTAGACACGGCCAATCAGCTATGACAGGGAATTATGATTTTTTTATTCAAAACTATACTATGAGGGCCATCCCAATTACTTGATTATAACTGATGTCTTTTGAAAAATAATAATTAATATAATATTTAATAAAAGTAACATTAATTAGTTGTAGTTAATTTGCATAGTGCATTTTGTAAATTCTTCTACTGGTTCCTTTTACAGCAAGGAACAGAATCTAAAACACATGTACAAAGAAAGTCTTTTAAAAGGCTATGCAAGTTTGTTTTTTAAGAATTTAAACTGTTTTAAAAATATACTATACTATTAAAATATTTTACTTGGTTAATTATTTTCTTGATTAATAGTCAATATATTCTATATATTATTTTACTAACAATATCAGCTCAATTAACTTCAGTACAATAAGTGAAACTAAGATGTTAGTTGTGAAAGCAAGTAATTGAACTATTTGTGCACACATATGTGTAAAATGTAAATGTGTGAAAAAAATCTTAAAGTGTAGGATGTTGGGACATAAATTATGCCTAGTTCCTGAATAAAAGTTATTTTTTTGTGTGAATTTATATTCAAAGCATAATTTACTGTAATTATATAAACCGCAGGCATAGAGAAGAAAGAGAACTTCTCCAACTTTTGTTGTGTGTATTAAATGTCCATGTACAGGTGCTATCAACAAGGAAACTCAAGCTGTGTAACTAGAGCAGCAAAGGAAAGCAACCAAACAAAGGGAAATAACACCACTCCTGGTGTGATCCTTGCTGTGGGCTTCCATATAGTGTCCTGTAAAACATGCACATGTGGAAGGGGGGTGTCGGGAGAGGGAGGGTTAGGGGTTCAAAAACCTGCTCCTTTGGCCATCTGGCCTTTTTTGAAAAGACGGCCTTTTTTAGTTTGTTTCTTTTTTTATTGGTTTTATCCAGTCACTAAAAAATGTTGTATCCAAAACGCTAAGTTGACAACAACTATGATGGTCACACCCCCCAAAAAATGTTGGTTAATCCATTGTTACAATGACAGAACACCCTATAATTAACCCCTTGTCTCTCTAAATGATGTCTCTACAATGCCCTGCTGTAAAACATCTCATCATCTCCCCATTTAGTGACATACACAAACAGCGTAGTGTTTATAGCTCATCTGGGCAGTTACTCTTTATATTAATTACATAATTTGCCCTCTAGTCTCAGCTGGTGAGTCAGCCTTTAAAAGTGAATGGCGCTCTGGATGGCTTAGTCCTGGGAGAAGTGCGTGTGTTTGGAGTTCCAACCCCGCCTACAGGTGTATGGGCTAATGGACAAAAAGTACAGGACTACACTTACCGCTCTGACACCAAGGTAAGTGCCATACTTCTCCAGTATAAATGCTTGAACATGTTCTGGTGAACTGTTTTGTATTTGTTAAACGTGGATGTAGCCCTGAATACATAATACAGTAATATTTGGCGTGGTATACATGGTATACATTAAGTGTAATCATTCCTCATCTTTAAGGCTTGACTAATGTAGTGAGATCTTCTTTTGAACTGTTTTCATCCCTACACTTACTTTTTTATGTGTTTTTGAATGTGTTGTAGGTTCTTAAGGTGTCTAATCTGGCCTTGCTCATGTCAGAGGGGTTCACAGTGCAGTGGAGTTCATGAAAACATGAGCAACCTCTGATACTACTGTTGTCTTCTTGCTGTATTAAAGTGTTTATCAGTGTTTTTATATTTCAGAGCCATTTTACCAAGACAATTTACAGGATTTGCCAAGAGTTCATTTTTCAGATTGAATTGTGTGTATATAGAAGTATATCTGTCAAGGAACATGTCTTGCAGCTTTTATAGTCTCAATAAAATTATTTTACATACATTTTCTTCAGTATGTTTATGGATATGGATTTGTTCTTTTTAAACAGTTATAGGTCATATCTTAAAGCCTTCTCCATAAGTTGTGTAGTAAATGAAGAAATTGTGATAAGCCTTTTGCTTTTTGCTCCTTGACCACATCATAAAGTGAGACAGCATAATTAAAACAGATTAAAGTTGAACTGAAAAATTGTGGCAGTGTAATGTGTCTTTATACCTCTGCTAAGAGGAGCCATTATATTAGAGACTGAGCTTTCAGTCTGTGATCTTTTAACATTGAACGTACTGTTTAAAATTAAAGTACAATGTATTCTGAGTCTCATTTTCGTAGTTACTTGGTTAAATATTGTTGGTGTCTCTTTCAAAGGTAGATCAAAATGTACCTTTTAAAGGCATAAAAGGGCAAACCTGCTTTTTAAGTCTTATGTACCATACTGATTAAGTGACAGTATTCTCCAGCAGCTTACAAAGAGTCCTGATTAAGAGCAAAATACATGCTTTTTTCTGCTCATTTGAATGCTATGACGTGTTTCTCTTCTTGTAGCAAAGTTAGTACAGCCAGAACACTAGCAGTCAAGCTAATAGGAAAGTAGTGATTTTATAGAGTAAAAGGTTTTCAGTACTTTAACGTGCAACATTTTATAAACTGATTTGATAATAAACTCTGCAAGACCATTTTGAGCTTAAAGCTTTTTGTGTAACATCTTATTTAGAAACACAGGGGCAATGGTGGTGTAATGGTCAAATTCCAGATCGACACAAGTAGCACTTAGGTACCCATGAGCAAGGTACTGTGTCCAACCACTGCTCCCTGGGTGCTGCCCACATCTGCTGTCCACTGCTCCTACATGGCTATGCTGTGGTGTGTTCACAATGCAAATAATCACTCACTTTCACATTAGCTGACTGATACTAACTTCATTACTTGGTATTTTATTTCAAGGTCTGAATTACAATAATTAATAATAGCTATTTATATTGTATATATTTTTCCATATTACCCTGTTATTATTTTTCGTTCATGTCTCAGGTTTTTTATACCATTCATCTTGCTGTTGACCCTGTAATGCTCAGCTATATTGAAAATGAGATTATCCCTCAGTGTAAACCCCCAGTTTAACGGTGATGGTGTAAAGTTTTGGGCAAAGGACATTTTGACTTTAAAAAACTTTAATGTAAACGGTATTTCCAGGACTGTCCCACACACTCCACGCTTTCTTCCACCAGTTCATTGACTATCGATGCTGTGGTCACGTGGTCGTCACGACGCCGACTGACGCAGCCAAACCTCTTGACCAATCACGTCCATCGAGAAGACGTGACTTCAGAAACGTCAGAGCCAATCGAATGAGAGAAAATGAAATGATAATTTAATAATAATAAAAACGTGTATTATATTGTGTATATGTTTGTCTGATATGAAGTTCTGTTTTATTATATACTGTAGAAAAATCTAGACAGGTTTTCAGAAGGCGCTAAGTGTTATCGCGGAAGTAGCGGAAAATTTGGGGGCTGGGTTTCATGATAGTAACGTTAGAGCAGCGGCGGCGGCAGCGTGTCATGTAAAGGCGCACAGATAAACAAACACACAAACAGCGGGCAGCACACTTTCAGCAGCCTGTTTTCCGAATGTGATCTCGCCGACGGAACGTGGCGTTGAGATGGACGAGCGGCAAACAGCGTAATTTCCCCAGGAAGCGAAGGTAAGGTGAAGTGTGGTGAAGGCGAATGGGCAGACTGCTGCATCCCACACGGATGCGACCGCTAGTGATGATAGACTGGGATAAACAGGGCGACGTGAAAGCTCCAATAAGTTATAATGTCTCTGCAGCCCGTGTCGTGGGCTCGCGGGAGGCTTTTGTGGCAGGACGACGTGCAGATCTAAAAGGAGGAAGAATTTTGTGTTGAACCGGGATGAACGTGAAAGTCAGCGGGAGAGAGCGCGGCTGTGGTGTCGTGTCCGAAGCCCTGAGCATGACAACGAGATAGGCCCAAACAGGGACGACCTCCATCCAGAATTGGACGTGGTCAGAGCAGATAATGCATTCTGTTGAAATGTCATTGCCTTTCTTGTCTTTGCACTTAGAAATATTCCAGATCCTGTTGGGCTGGAAGTGTTTGTCCTCCTCCTCGTTCCAAAGTCACTTCTGTTCATGCTCTGTAGGTGTGGGCCTGTCCCATAAGTGCTTACTGAGCTGTGTGGGGAAATCTGGCAGTGTCCTCCCAGAGGTGCTGACAGTATGCAGGAGAAAGGCCACATACTTAACCCTAGGCCTTCTACTGTGGTGGTACTGTGGCCACACACAATCTCAGTGTCTGTGTTTATATAGCCTGCAATGTAGTTTTAACACTTGTAGAATAAATGTAAAGTATAACCTAATTTAAATAAAAATTTTCCCATTCAAATACTTTGTGCTTGCATGTGTGATGAATTATCAAGCAACCCATTTTTTACTTGGATTTTTTAACTGTTAACATTGTGTACACTGATCAGCCATAACACTGACACCACTGACTGGTAAAGTGAATATTTTTCATTGCCTATCTAGTTATTTCATTACAATGGCATGTGTCAGGGGGGTGGAATTTATTAGGCAGGAGGTGAACAGTCAGTGCTTGAAGTTGATGTGCTGGAAACAGAAAAACTGGACAAGTGTGAGGATCTAAGCCACTCTGACAAGGACTTTATTGTGATGACTAGATGACGGAGTCAGAGAATCTCCAGAATAGCACGTCTTGTGGAATGTTCGAGGTGTGCAGGAGTAAGTACCTATTAAAAGTGATCCATAAAAGGACAACTGGTGAATTGGCGACAGGGTTGTGGGTGCCCAGGGCTCATGGATGCATGTTGGGGATAAAGGCTAGTTTTTCTGGTTCGATCCCACAGAAGAGGTCAGAACACACAGTCAGTGCTGTTTCAGTAGAAAGAGGGTGGCGTACTTATTATTAGGCAGGTGGTGTTAATGTTACAGCTGGTCATTGTACACTGTTGTTAACATCTTGTATGTCTATTGTGGTCTTTTTTTACTTTCTTGCTTAATTTAAAACACCAGCTGACCTTTTTATTGAGTCAGTGATTTCATGATTACTGGACCAAGAGCAATGGCCCAAACTTGGGGAAAAATCCTTTTATAATAACCTTCATTATGAGTAAGAAGGCTTTTCTGCTTCTCCTGTAAACACCATTTTGGATATATAAGGTCTTGTTCCAGCAGCAAAAACCATTTAGGTGGCCCTGTTTTAACTTGGCACATCTTATCCCAAAGGTCATGACCTGAAGCTTGAAAAACTGTGGCACATTCCAAGGTATTTGGTGTGTTTTCCCAGCTTTTTCTCTATTTGTCACTATAGCTTTTATCTATTTGTCACTATTACTGAGCCAAATGGATCATGCAAAGGCTACTTTCCAAAGCAGTGTTTTACTGTCACTTCTTTCATTTTCTCCAGTTATGATGGAAGATCCCAAAAACTGCTTGACAGATTGTTTGCTGTAGGTTTTGTCTGATGGCCTGAATAGATACATCAATAGATACGTTTCTTTGCTCTTAAGGCTTGGGCCATTTGTGGAGCTGGGTCTGCTTGATGAATCTGTTCTGGCCCTTTGAGGCCTGTTTGAGGAAATCTCATTAAGATTTGCACAGCGTTAGCTGAGTTTTGCAGTTAGCCGACTCAAATAACTCCTGTTTTCCCCAGGTCACTATGACTTTATATACATTCCTCTGCACTGCTGACTGGTGCACTTTTTCCTTCTTCATCCAAGTGGTGGTGGAAGCTTCCACCTTTCTCCTCATCTTGAATTTTGCTTGGGTGATCGCTTTGGTTTCCAGCAGTATTTATTCATCAGAAATGCTGTGATGTGCATTTAAAGCAGGCTGCCGGACTGCAGACACACAGCCACCCACACACACTCTCGTAAGGCTAATTACAATTTGATAGAGATAAAGCTTTCTAAGAGCAAAGGGCAGTTGGCCTGCTCGTCATTAGCTGATATTCACACCTGTGTATTTGAAGACATACCTCATGTCAATTGTCAGTACTATAATACTTGATGCAGTATTTACATAGCTTACCCTGGCCATTCTGGGACAGTAATGGCGATACTGGGTGATACTGATACTAGCTTCCTAATAATTACATGTATAGTATTAAAGTTACAATGGCAATAGTAAAAAAGTATCACAGTGTTCAATATTATGTACTCAAAGGTTGTATTGACTCGGGGCTCCTGAGATCATGTCTGCTGTGTCTGTTCATCGCTCCATACAGCAGTTCTGTCTACAGCTGAGAATTGGCTAAACTGATCTCTGATCAGTACACAGAGCAGTTTGCATAAATGAAGGTTATCTCAGTGGAGGAAACAGAAGACCAGAGTTAATCAGGCTAGGTAAACAAAAAGGAGGAAAAGGAGGCAGCTTTCCATAGAAAGGGTTCAAAAGCCCTCATTTGATTAAAGAGAACCCTGATTAAGCCCAAATGAGGATCAGCAGTTAAAAACAGTGTTTCTGGAAAGGAGAAGTTTGCCTCTTACACAATAACCACCAAATGATGTAATTTCCTTGCCCAACTAAAAACAACACATTGTTTTGGTCTGCTCTAGCTTTCTATTCCACATGCAGTCAGCTGAGATGTCACAGATTAAAAGGGGAAAGAAGCTTTTTGTAAAAAAAGTTTTAATCAATTTGTGCTGGGTTAAATTTGTACTGACACAGCGACAGTTTTAAGTGGCCCCCATAGGCTATTTGCCTTTTTTACCCACACAGTGGATTGAGTGTGTGTGAGTGCATGTGAGTATGCATGTGTGTGTGTGCACATGAATGTGTGCCCTCAGATGTATTTGTTGAAGGTGTGACTGTGTGAGTCAGAGATAACCCTGATGTTTGGCCAGGAGATGGACGTGGCACAAAGCTTACACTGTTAACAGCTGTTTTCTCTCTGTTTTATTCTCAGACTTTACTAAGTGTTTAGTATATCAATGGATTTTAGTGTCATAACCATAAAAAATAAACATTTTCTAGCATTTTAAATGGCTTCCCCTTGCACTTTAATGTCTGGATGCTGTAATATTTCTCCGCTTTGAGTAAGGTGCATTTGCAGCTGGCCCACATTTCTATTGTCCGTTCTTTAGCATGGCTGTAGGGAATACTGGGTAGTGCTCTGCAGTCTTCAGAGTTTTCCTTCTCTTTCCCTTTATGGATGTTGCCAGGTAGTCCAGGTTGAAATTTTACTTAACTTATTAAGGGAGGTGGGGCTTAGTTTAAAGCATTTTGTCACACTGTCCTGTCAGCATGGACTTTCCTCACATTGTTATAGAGGGTATGCATATCCATATTGTTATGTCAAGGGGGCACCCTAAGTTCTATGGCTGTGGCAGCAAAGATTTTGGCAAATGTCTACTGGCAGAAACATTGTCTTAAAGACAGCTGGACTGGTGCAGGCTACCTATAAAAGTTGCTGAGATCAATGGCTGAGTCACAGACAAGTTTGAATGTGAATATTAACAAGTTCAAAACAAATCCAAGACCCTCCGACTCGACTGGAGATATTCAGACTCACGTACTACAGCCCTGCACCAAGAAATAAAGTGACCTGTTTTATATTGCTCCATAAACTGGAAATATGCTCTCTCACTTTTGGTCTCATTTCACTTCTTTACTTTAAGCCCTCAGAGTCTGTCAGTGGTTCACAGTCACAGTACTTCACATTTTGGTTTTCTGCTAAACTTGTATCTCTGTCTCTCTCTCTCTTTGTCTCTCTCTTTTTGTCTCTCTCTCTTTGTCTCTCCTTCTCTCTCTCCTTCTCAGAGGATGGGAGCAGTACCCAGGTGTTGGAGATGTCATTCGGTCGACTCCTGCGACGCGCCTCCTCCAAAGCCTCTGATCTCTTGACCTTTAATGCAGGATCAGCAGGGTCTCGGTCTGTGCTGGACGGGGAGATCATCTTCTCCAAGAACAATGTGTGTGTGCACCCGGCCGAGCCACTGCCTGGCCTGCCTGAACACCACCCAGGTAGCACTACACACTAACTACTATGCTGAGTGTTGGCAGCAGCTTCAGTATATGATCCGTTTCATGATATAAGTGTCATTATAGCAGACAGTAGTTTGAATAATGACACTTATGTGTATGAGGAAGTGTGTTGAGAAACAGTTTGTATAGAGAGTAGCAAAGTCCTCTTAGTATTTAATAACACTACAAATTGTGTTATCCCCCCCCACAAAACTTTACATGCCCTCTTCTAGTAAATCTGCGATAGACACTAAGAGAACATCATAAACGCACAGTTTGATGGTTTGAGTACATTAGTCCCCTTTCATTTGGCCACAAAACTGTAATTAATCTAGTAAAAAAAGAATGGAGTTGTAAATGTCACATGAACATTTTGTCTAAGGCTCTTTCTTCTGATGGCCAGATGTCCAGAGCTGATGTAAAGGCAAACCATTTTCTCAGTTTTTTTAAACTTGATTCTGAAGCCTGAGTATGTCCTAAAACATAAACTCTCTCTATATATAATATATATATAACTTTTTATACAGGCATGATATAAAAATGCTATATTATCATAACTGGTCATTTAAAACAGAAAGAAATACATAATGTGTGTACAGTCTTCCACTTCTGAGCATGTAGTTTCACATGGTTGTGCTGCTGAATACTTACTGTAGGTAGGTCTGATCGGTCATGCTTACATTCTGACCTCATCAGGGAAAATCAGTTTGGAAATGGCCTACGTGATCTTTACATTCACTTTTAACACTTACCATGAGAACAATTGTTTAATCCAGATGTGCTAACCATTTGCAATGGTAGTTTATCTTATAAAGGTTTATCTTAGTATTTGTTTGAGTGGGATGCTAGTGAAGTGGGAATATGCATCAAAGCAAGTGTGAAACCTTATTTCACCATGGAAATGTTTTTATGTGTTGACTTTAACTCATCCATAGCAGAAATTTTATATATATATACAGTGGAGGAAATAATTATTTGACCCCTCGCTGATTTTATACGTTTGTCCAATGACAAAGAAATTAAAAGTTTCAGAACAGTATCATTTTATTGGTAGGTTTATTTTAACAGGGACAGATAGCACATCAAAAGGAAAATTGAAAAAATAACTTTAAATAAAAAATAGAAACTGATTTGCATTTCATTGAG
>JBBPDA010000030.1:12626986-12638392 GCA_037974385.1 Arnoldichthys spilopterus
GTTGCCCACCTTAAGACGTGTTTGCAGGAAGAATGGGACAAAATTACACCTGAAACACTTCATCACTTGGTGTCTTCGGTCCCTAAACGTCTTTTAAGTGTTGTGAAAAGGAATGGCCACATTACAAAGTGGTAAATGCTTTACTGTCCCAACTTTTTTTGAAGTGTGTTGCAGGTCTGAGTGACCGCAAAGGATATATTTTTACAAATGAAATGAAGTTGACCAGACAAAACATGACACATTTTGTGTTCACACTGTCTGCAATGAAATACAAGACAAAGTAAATTTAGAAATCACTTCTTTCTTTTTTATTTGCGTTTTCCATACTGTCCCAACTTTTTCTGATTTGGGGTTGTAGTAGCAGAGATTAGAAACAAAAAACACTGTGTAATTGAAGCACAAAGAGAGATTTAAAAATGTGGTTCATCGTTTAATAATATAATCAGTTATTAGAAATAAATGTTTTTTAATTCGGTTTCTCCTGAAAATAAATCGTATTTTTTTTCATTTGTGAGCGTCAGCCAAATGAATAATTGTAAATCTAAATGTAACCTCATATTAGTAACTGTTGCACTTATTTGAAAGTGGAACTATTTAATAATGTTATAAAAAGGACCCATATTCTATATTTTTCCCTTGAGGTTCATTAGTGATTAGTTATCATTAGTCATTTAGTGGGTTTAGGCCTCAAAAACTTTCATTATTCATTTTTACATAATAATTTTTCAATCTTACAGAATTAATCAGGCTGTTTTCATTACTCTGCCTCAAACACTTTGTTTTGGCTGCTTAGTTTCCATATATTTGATGTGTGGGTGTTTCAGAAAATGTTATTTTTTGAAGCATTAAAATGTTTTTTGGGATATGGGCCCTTTATCAATTTTGCAGCATTTTAAAATACAGTTTTTGCTCTGGTACATCATCTCAGTTTTGATAATGTTCTGTGAAAAATATGTTTCACTTTCAATGTTCATTCTAATTGTACTAATCCATTTTTAGTGCATTGAAGGTCACTTACAAGACAGACTATGCCTGGGTTAAGACTAAATTGCTATGACCGTGGTGAGTCACCATTTGAAAATTAATTTTTGCTTAGACTGAAGATTAGCCTGGACCTGGGAAACTGGCAGTCTTGTCTCACTGTTTATTGAATTACTAAACCTTCTGTCACTGGTTGTGGTATTGCAGTGTTACAAGCTAATTCTGAACCCATTCTAAGATAAGATAACCCTTAGATAAGATAACCCGTTATTAGTCCCACAAGTGGGAAAGTGGGTCACTAAAAGGCCTGTGCTGTCTTCTAAAATATTATGTGAGTAAGAGACAGTGATGTTCACTGAAAAATCAATTGTACAAAGTATACATACATTAATACATACATGCATGCATGCATGCATGCATACATACATACATAAGTAATTGACCAGCTATGATGTATTTGGTATTTGTTTGCTTCTGAAGTTTGCTTCGTATTTTTTTCTACTGGAGTTTTGAGGCTAATGTTGCTAACAAAAAGTGCAATTTTGCCTGGTAGTAATAGTTTATACCATTTCAGTTAACATTGTGAACAAATTGCTTGCTTAAATCATTGCACACATTTGTCTCAAACTGTTCCAGGTTGTTTAATGGGGGTCTACACTGATTTTCCTGAAAATTCAATAACTAAGATGTACACAGAGTGATTTTTATGTGGGCAGCATGGTGGCACAGTTGTTAGTGCTGGCTACAGTGGGAAGGTCCTGGGTTCATTTCTTGGCCAAGTGGTCAGAGTTCTTTCTGTGGAAATTTGCACATTTTCTGTTTGCCTGTGTGGGTTTCTGCCAGGGGGTCCAGCTCACATATTTCAAAGACATGTATCTCAGGCGAGTTGTAGATGTTACATTGCCCCTGGGTATGAATGTGTTTGCTGGTGTGTCTGCAATGTGACTGACTGAGGGTTCATGAAAATGAATTGGTGCTCACACGTACCAGCACCTGAAGACAATATGACCGTTCAGGGGTCCTGAACTGAATAGTGTATAATACCCTGTTCTAAAAATTAACAAAACGGGCAAAATTCAGGCTGTTAACCACATATACAAGTCTTTTTAAGATTATTGAAAAAAATATATTCTTAAGCCTTCTAACTCCAGTGCAAAACTACAGAAGCTGATCCTGTTGGGGATGTAGCGAAAAGTGTGTAAAATAGATTTTTCACTAAACCGATCTCTTTAAGGAACTGGTAAAATTCACAGTGAAAATGCATGATGAGTAGTGGTAACTTGAGGTAGCATATCCTTTTCTGAGCTTCTGAATTTTAAGAAGGGAATGTAAAACATTAACCAGGGAACAGTTTGGAGGCTTTACCAATGAACTTAAAGGTCTACATGTTGGTCTAAGGATTTCAAAGTAACATTATTTCCAGCGAAAGCACGTAACACAGAACATTACTGGTCAAAAAGCTAACACTGACCATGAAGCTCACGCTCCAGTGATTTGGTGCATTTGAAGCAGTGTGCTGGAGCAGGTCAGGTCAGCAGTGCATGCAGTAACTGTAGCAGCACACAGCTTATCCATAATTCATACTGGCTTAGCAGGGCTTATGTTCCTCAGCAGGATACCATCTCATATATTATATCTCTTTCATGCTGAACCCATGTTGTACTGATCTCCTGTCTTAAGGTGGTGGTCAGACCATTGTGGAAAACATACTGTGGACAGTGTGTTACAGTGGTGCCTATTAGAACTAGGCCTTCTGTTTGGGCTATAAATGTTAAAACTGCCAAAACACCCCTCTGCACTATTGCTACTTTCTGCTGGCCAGGTCTAAAATCTTGATAGAAGAATTAAGAATTTAATTAGTTTGTTTTCTACAAAATCTTAATGATGGAAAACTGTTACTTCTTTAAAAAAAAACAAAAATCACATGAATTTGTTTAATTAAGATCTTGAAGGTCCAGTACTGGTAATTGTATTAACATTGTATTTTACTTTCTGTTATGTGTGTATGTTTAGTGCTCTGCCCTGTTTTTTTTTTTAGCTGGCATTAATTGCTTGTTTTAGAGAAAAAAGCTGGATACAAATTGTTTTTGGTTAAATGTGGGTTCAAACAGTTTGAAACCCTGTTTTGTGAAAAGGGGCAACCAGAACCGCAAACACATTAACACTAGTCGTTCATGTGACATGTTTTCATTTACTTGACAGACCTGTGTTCTACTGCCTGTTGCCATGTTTTGCAGCTTCTGCCATACAAAATCAAAAACACCTGACTGTATTTCAGACAAGTAAGCCTTGATTTTTTTTGTTCAGATATCATCCCTGATTTAAGCAGGAATATGTTTTGCAGTGAAAATGGCAAAGGGCCAAATTAAATGAGACTTTTTACTTTGTATGTGCTTTTACATCTGGTCAAAGCAAATTGGTTGTCTGTACAATGGGACTCAAGGTCACCAGACAGTGCAAAGTGCAGCAGTACAGTACAAAGCATAGCTATGCCACATAATGAGTTTATTTAAATGACATTTCTAAACCTAATTTATGAATTATCATATTTGGTATTCACTCTTAACATACCGTCTTTTGCTAAAAGAAGAAAGCAAGGTGACGAGACAAAGCCAGCAACATTAGCTAGATCAACACCATTAGTAGCTTCATCTTGGCTCTATTACAGAAATATTAGAATGCTGAGTGACATGATGTGGTTCACCGAGATTTTGAATAGTACTGGGAGTCAAGCACCAATGCAATGTTTGTGATGTTGACTTTTCATGTCATTCTCAGTGCAGTGGTTTTTAAAGTCATGTACGTTTATTTCACACAGCAATTTTTAGTGCAAGAACAGTGTTTATTGCAGCTTTTGTTCACTTCTGTGATCATTTCTGCTAGTGCTCACTACTGCTACCTACACCTACACCTGCTTTTTCATTGCAAATGACAATCTTTTGTTTTCCACAGGGTTTATATGGGGTTCTTTCTACAGTATGCTTTACAACAGGTAAAAGCCACCAAAGATCTTACTCATGTGGGAATGCACAGTCTGTGTAAAATTTGTTTTTTTAGCCCTGGGTTTTCCATGGGACAGTCTTGAGTACCACATAAAAGTGTAAAGAGGCTTTGAAAAGCAGTTGTGCTGTAGACATGTAGACATTGGTATTCCCCTTTTATTCTAGGGCTAGTCTTATTCTGGCTCTGTAAAAGCTTCCATACTGAAACTTGCAGGGTATGGCAGGCCATACTTATTATACTAGTAATCAAATTATAGGGCTGTGGTGGCCTAGTGGTTAGGATCTTGCCCTTGTGAGGTTTAAGTTCTGGCCTTTGAGCAAGGTACCATCCCATTACACTGCTCTTCAGGCACTTTTGATAACTGCCTGCTGTTGTACATGTGCACCTGTGAAGGGTCAAATGCAGACATCGCATTTCTTTGTGGTGCACTCTGTGTGTGACTGAGTGTGTTCACAATGACAAAGACATCACTTTCACTTAAAACACTGGTTATTAAAACTAGGCCCAACTGATTAAAAAGAAATCATTAAAAACATTTTGTTTGTTTAGTTTTGTTCTGTTAGAGAGAACAGTATGAGAACTGCATTAATGCATTATAATCATGCAGATTAACAGATAATATTTATATGTTTAGAAAGGAAATGTTCACTGTTAAAAAATAGTGAGTTAAACTGTATGATCGTGACCGCTCTCTGCAGTCCAGTACTGAAGTTCATGGCTTTACATGTAACTGCTTTTCAGCATTGGAAATTTGTCTTGACTTAAGCTGAGAAATGTCACTGGTGATTTAGAGTGAAGCTCCGTTTTTATCCACACTTAATCTATGTCTAGGAGTCAGTAGATGTATGTGAGTCACCTTTACATGCATATTAAAGCTACAATGAGACTGAAATGCATGTCAAGTTGGTGGTGTGTGGCAAAAGTGTGTCATGATGATTTTGATACGCAGTATGTCACAATATATGCTTTGTATCTAAATTGGAATGGACAAGAAAGAGATAATAGATTACTATACACAAATTTATTATTATTATTTAATTACAAAATATATAATTCTAAAATTATTATACAAACTATAATTTTTATAAATAATTTTAATTAATGATTTTTGTTTACATGACACTACACTAAATCATATCAAACAGGACTAATTACTCTCCTTCTGTAACTAAATATAAATGAAATTAGAAAACAGAACAGCAAATAAAAATGTATTGTGAAAAAAATGTATCATGATAATGATGGACATGTCATATTGCCCAGCTCTTCGTAGAGTATTGGTTTAATCTCTGTCTACATAGGGCCTGTCTAGTGGTTCATAAAGACTTCAGTCCTGCAAGCTTGTGCATCATGAAGAACTTGGCTAGCTGTCTTAGGTATGGAGTGTTGCAGCAATGTGAAGATTTGGAAGGTTTTGAAGTTATTCCACAATCCCGCAATCCTACTTTCTTCTTACCTCAAGTGCAGTCAGCCTGCACAGCCCTGTTGGGTGTCTGAAGCAGAGCTGTAAGTCTTAAGTCCTGATGCCTTTTTCTGTAGTCTTGGACCTGTTTCAGACTTCTCAAGCTCTGATTTGTCTTGGTCTTGACTATTGGTCTCCTCACATATTCTAGTTTCTGCTCGTTACATTTGTCTGTGTGAGGCCACCATGCAAACATTTTTGTCACCACATGCACATTTGGAAAAAAATAGTTGATAAACCCCACAGTAAAGTCAATGAAGGTTCTTCTTCAAGTTAATAATTTGCTTGACTCAGAAAAGGTGGCCTTGACTACACCTCTGGTGTAAAACTTGCGTCTTTAGTTGTGCACTGGACCTAGGGGACAAATGAAGCGAACAAATGATGTACCCCAATAATTACTAGTGGTGTAACAATGAACTGATCTGTATCGATGCATTTACCAAAATAGCGCGCAATCCGATGTATCAATGTGACACGTAAAAATCAATGTGTTTTCGCACCATGCTTAATTTCACTTTGTTTTACTGTGTGCAGTGTTTTTTGTACTGAGCATCTGCTTTTGCTTATGACTGCACTGCTGTATTCGACCTTTAATTATAAAATGTTCACATTATAATTTATTTGCATTTGTTTGTTGATGGAAATTTAGCAGATTATGTGAAATTTCATCATATTTCATTCTGACTGCAGACCCCAGTATCAAAGTGATGGGGCAGTGGTGGCCTAGTGGTTAGAACACTGCCTTGGGGACCTGAAGGTCGCAGGTTCAAAACCCAGCCCGGGCGCTATTGAGGTACCCTTGAGCAAGGTACCGTCCCACTACACTGCTCCCCAGGCGCTGTTGATGGCTGCTCCACGTGTGCATGTGTGATGGGTTAAATGCAGAGGTCACATTTCGTTGTGGTGCTTGAGTGTGTTCACAATGACAAAAAGTAACTTTCACTTCAAATTGAATCAAGCGAATTGCATTCATCCAAATCACATTGCTGCACATTTTTAGGTTTTGCTGATGATCGCTGGCTAAAATAATCAGATCAGATCTAATCATGATACTTGTGAATTACACCCCTACTCATTAACATAATGATTAGCATGCATGAATCATCACACACTGCATTAAAACTCGTTCAGCTGTTAATGAATCTCTAACATATGCTTATTTTAGTCTGACATATTGTTCTCTGTAAATGTGAGGAAAATGAGCACAGCTCCTCAGTTCTCACATTCATGTAATTCTAGTATGTGGCCACATGAGGGAGGCACAGAGGAGAAGATGGTGTTCCTTAGGTGTAAAATCATGTCTGATGGTTCTGCAGATAGATGCTTCTCTTGCATGGCTCTTTTCTTGCCTTCCTTCCCAAAGTGATAGCAGGTAAAGGTGAGAATGCAGTGTTAATGACCACCTGCTGTTATTAGGCTGCTTGATGATACATTCTCACTGTCAGCAGCTTTCAGTGTAGAAACAAAATCTACTGTACTCCTCAGATATGTCTGCTATCTGTGCGTGCATGTGTGTATGTTGGACAGAGTGAGATTGATGTGTGTGCTCGCTGAAGCTCTGATAGAGAGATCCTTGATGTAATGCTGGGTAGAAGAAATTCTGTAACACACAGCATCTTTTTCTTTCTAAGCAGCTACTTTATTTCTCTGCATTCCCTCTCTATTTTCTCTGTCTTTGCTTTCCCAAAATATTCTTTTTCTTTCTTTCGCTTTTTCTTTCTTTCGCACTTTCGCTGTTTCTTTCTTTTGCTCTTTCTTTCTTTCTTTTGCTTTTTCTTTCGCTCTTTCTTTCTTTCTTTCGCTCTTTCTTTCGCTCTTTCTTTCTTTCTTTCGCTCTTTCTTTCTTTTCATTCTCTTCTTTTGCTATTTTGCTCTTTTTTTGCTCTTCCTTTTTTTCAATCTCTTTCTTTTGCACTCTTTCTTTCATTCTCTCTCTATTTTTGTGCCTCTATCTTTGCCTCTCTCATTTTATTTTGGGTGCTCTTTCTCTGTGCTCTTTGGTTTGACTGTGTGTGTGTGCGCTGTATATCAGCTGTGAGGATGAAATAAATGAGGAATGTTTGGGCCACATGAACTCCCTGCCCTTTCTGGAAGCAATTCTACTTTTAAGGGAGTCGGAAACTGGAAATGTGTCACTTGAAATCAATCTAGAGAGAGACCGACTGAGAGAGACAGACTGACTGAGGAATTTGTGTGAAAATGGAGGGGGTGATTGTAGAGACAAGAAAAATCCAAGTTTCTCTCACTTTCCCATCAAGGAAGCCTCTGTCTCTAATTAAGTGTGTGCGTGTGTGTTTGTGTGTGTATGTGTATGTGCTTGCTTGGTGTGATGTTTCTGTAGTTTGTTAATCAGCCCATCTGTATAACGAGCGTGACTGTACTGTACTGTAAATCTCCTGAGGCTGTTCATATTTAGAGCTGTGTACGATGGAAGAAGCAAAAATGGTCCCAAAGAGGCTTCATCTCAGCAGGGAGCATACACACTCCTGTACAGCCTACCTGCTGTCGGAGATAGAGTGAGAATTTATACTAGCACAGTGTGAAGTTACAGTATTGTGCAAACGTCTTAGACCCCTTGATGATATATCTATAGTTCCTCAGTGAAACAGTAAAGCTTTATTTAATAACCACTAACACTGAGTCCATACTGCCACAAAAACCTCACATCTTACGAATGTTGACTTTATAGGAGGAAAAAAACAGTATCTCTCACATTTGGATGAGACTTTATAGAAATTAATTTTTAATCATTTCTGTTCAGTTTGTCATCAAAAGTTCACACAGTGTAAAAGCAGCTGCCTCAAGTTGTGTAAAAAAGTAAAAGTGGACTTACTAGGTTATGATTTCCAGATGAAAGTTAAAAAGTACCTCATTTTCTCATGACTCCTATGTCTTGTTTTGGGATCGTTGAAATCCTCAGTAAGAAGAATCGCATACCCACTGCCATCACTCGCATAATAATTATTTTTTGAATGATTTTGATAACAGCATTATATTTTAAATGGGCAAAAATAATGACTTCACCAATAAACAGGATGAATGAACCAATAAAAATGGTTTGAAATAACTTAATTTTTCATTGTCACATTAAATGTAATTAAGTCCTTTTTTTCTCTTTTTTATACGTTTTAGAGATATGAGGTTTTCTTTTCATGACAGAAAGGCTAAGACAGTAAAATGAGCTGATATAAAAATGTGGTTGCAAGGTTCACATTACTCTATTTTTCATTTTACCCTGGCCAGTGCGCGCCATATGGCTCAGAGTGCGAGCTTGTTTTGGTTTTCGCTCTGAACGTCCTCTCAAATACCACACAGCCATTAAACACAGGCCTGCCTTTTTGGTACTGTGACAAGGACGTGTCTGGAGGTGCACTCGGCCTGTTAGCTACGCTCAGTTAGAGGGAGCGAGAGGGCTGCGGCTCAGGTTACGGCTATGGGAAAAACAAGCAGAGAGCGAGAAAGGAAGGGGGGGGGGTCGACAGAGATGCAGATGACAGCGAAAACTGGCTGGCAGGGTGGCTGATTTGTGTCTCTGCTTTACTCCTGCCAGCACAGTAACTTCCCCACATTCCTCTCATTCTCCATTCCCTCCTATCACTCTGAGTCTACACACATACACACAAACACAGTGGCTCCTCAGCCTCACACTGTGAACCCAGCTGTGGAATAGATTAATCTCTGCCAAGTTATCCTGTATTGAGATATGAACAGCCTGGGAACTGTTATTTTTGGATTCACTCTGTGATGTGTTAGCATTGTCAGATGTTTGCCTTGCGTCTTATTTATCTTTGAGTCAATCTTGCTAATTATGAAGTGTTGAGTAGACACGAAATCATTGGTTCTTTTTCAGGGAGATGTGCGACGAGTCCATGACCCACTCTGCAAGCTCTGCCTCCAGCTTGGATAGCCACGCCCCATCCGAAAGCAGCCAGTCACAAGGTGTTCGGTGGGAGGAGCAGCAGAAGGTCTTGGCTCTAGAGCAGCTGTGTGGAGTGTTCAGAGTGGACCTTGGTCACATGAGGTCACTACGACTCTTCTTCAGGTACAATGGTCTAGTAACTTGGCAAGACCACTGCCAGCAATACAGCTGTGCTCAGGTCAGTCCAAATGCAGTGAAATGTTAGAATAAAAGGAATTTAGTGCCAATTCCATAGAAATACAATCTTTCGTCCCACTTGTAGTTCGATAGGACAGCAAGTGCACCAATTCTGACCAGGTGGAAGAGTTCAATAAAAGGCTCTAAAGAAAATAATGTTCACAAACAATCCATTCTTCATTATGACTGTTACAAGATAATCCCTTCTTCATGTGTAGAAAGTTTCATAGGGCTACTACTTTTATTGGTAATCAAGTAATCTGCAGATTATTTTGATAATTCATCGGAAGGGGAACCCATCCTCCTCTGGTCGACACCGGATAGCAATAACAAACAAGAGAAAAGAAAAGATTAAATAAGATTAAATATATATAGTAATAATAGTTCTCAGTATCAGATTCCCATAATTGTATATTTGTGAATGACATTCATTTTATTAAATTCTTTTCTTATATAATAAATAATTTAGCAACATGAGCAGTATTAAAAAGAAAACATTTTAAGTGATTTTTGCTGACCATATTATCTCCCTGTGACAATGCTAAGTTCCATTAACTCTATTTCCATTCTTATATTAGCAATAAGCTAACATTATTCAATTTAGACATTTTTGAGTAATCAATTATAGTTGAACAATCATGATGCAGTTAATTAAACTCTTGTCCCAAAGGTGGTTTAGACACCTGAATGGTTTTACCTGAGTTCTGACATCACAAGGAGTAGAAATGTATGAGCCTTGTCTTTACTCCAAGAGCAGCACTTTTGTCATATGTCAGTTGCAAGATCTTTTTATTTAATATGTGAAGTTATTGTAAACTCCTATTTAAGAAACATTTTTAACATTGGTATCCCCAAACAGTAGATGGACTTTAAAAGTTGAATGTTGTTGTTCTAACAGCTAGCTGATGTACTCTTATCAGTGTTTTCCATTCCTGGTCCTAGAGGCCCACTGCTTCGCGCATTTTAGGGTTTTTCCTGCTCTCAACACACATGAACCATCTAAACAGCTCATTAGCAACCCTGCTGTATATCAGATATGATATGGGCCTTCAGGATGAGGATTAGGAAATCCTACTCTGTCTAATGCAGTGATTTGCTCTGTCTGTAGTGATGAGGCATGCACCTGTGGTCAACTGGTCATAGCCAGCAGAGAGAGTCAGTATAAGATTCTGCACTTCCACCATGCTGGCCTGGACAAGCTCGCTGAAGTCTTTCAGCAGTGGAAATGTTGCAGAGAGACGCAGCTCAAAGACCAGGTGAGGGTTCATGAAAGCCATACGGTCTGGGCCATGTGAAAAGTGCTTCATTTGTAGATCAGGAGGTCATGGAACACAGAGAGGGTGCTGTTTCGGCAGGTCGGGAGAGAAAAAGTCACAGAATGCATAAAAAAAATCCACAGTGTCTAGAGCACATTGGACAACATCTAGGTCCTCACTGTTAGAGCTAAAAACTCTAAAATACATGTCTGTAAGAGCAGGTGATATGAATGAAACATGACATTCTTAGCATTCTTACCATACAAAATATGTACATTTTTATTACTATTAATATCGATACCTCCAAGTTAAATTCCTTCTACATATTCTATCCCACACAAAAAAGTCTGATTCTGATTCACTGACACTCACTCACTGAGATTTGTTCAATATTGCTGCATGGCTCAGGTAGCAGATGAGAAGTCGTGTATGCAGTTCTCCATCCGCAGACCAACTCTACCTTCCACTGAGACCCACCCAGAGGAGCGACTATATCGCAGGCTGGATGTCAGCTCTTGGCTCCGTCACCTCAACCACAGCGGCCAGGTGGAGGGGGAGTATAAGCTTAGGAAGGTCAGATTATCCAGCTTAGCTGCTCGAAAGGGATA